>KL258580.1:0-17994 GCA_000699545.1 Podiceps cristatus | reverse complement strand
TCCCTACACCATACTTTTCACAGCTCTTCTACTCCTGGTTTAAGTATAATTCAAGGAGTTAAGTATAACTCCAGGAGTTACACTTCAGAGTAGTACTTCACAGGGTTCCTTTCTTGGAAAGGGAAGGAAAAGCAAAGATGACATGAGACTAATGCTATTGATCTCACACAGCCAATTTCTACCCTGCCCACCCACAGCCACAAAATACAAAGAATTAGGACATTCTTGAGAATATGTGTTTTGCATATTTTACCTTTGTTTGTTTGTTTTTTCATTCCCAGCTGCGAAGGTCCTGATCATTCCTACTGACAGAAGCTTTCAGGCCATGACTGAGTCTTCTGCATCCCCCCGCTCACATGAAATCCTGTACGCTGCTGCAGTCCGAGGAAGATGCCTGGGTCCCTTTACACTGGACAAATATGGCTTTGAGTAGTTCAAAATTTAAATACATACTGGCCTCTTGTGGGCTATATTGTTACATCCTTTACACTGGCTTCATCAGTTTTACATTCTTGGAATAACAGGACAATAAAACTTCCAAGTATGAAGCTAAAAGGAATAAACCTTCTATAGGCAAAAAAGATACCTTTTTATTTAAAAATAAACATTACCTCCCCAGTCCCAGCTTTTCTTATGATTGATTGTGATACCATTTCAAAACTTTTATCAAAGGCAGACTATTAAACAATTTACCAGTCTTGTTTTTCATGTCAAAACCAAAATTTGCGGGTCCAGGTTTCAACCAGTTAAACATTTAACTAATCCTGCTTTGGTGTTCAAGCCAGTTCCCAGTGCTCCTTTCACACCTCAGTGAAGTGGCCAGGCTTTGGCTTTGGTTAGTTTTAGGTTATACAGGCAGCAGTTTCCACCATTTCCAAGTCCAGCCTGTTCCTTCAGTTACTCAAGCAGGTACTCAAGTGTTGGAAAACCAGTTCATAATGTTAGATTACAGAGGACATTTTTTAATCAGCTCTCCTCTGCTCCTTAATAAGTCTGAGATCCTGTCATCCTTCTCCATGTGGAGCAGGACTTCCTTCCAACAAGTAAGGTACTTCTCAAGGGGAGAATGAATAAAACCTCAGCCTGTGCATTTAGCTCTCTTTTACTTTACTCGTGTGAACAGCAGCAGTGCTGAAATCATGCAGTTACGAGAGGCCAGTTTACAGGTACAGGGATCTATCCATTCTGAAGGACGCAAGCTACGAATCTTGTGTGCAATGAAGGCTGAACTAGTGGCAATAAACTGTTGAACTGACCGCATTCGATTTCTGTTTGGAACAGATTGCTGTTACCTATTCCGTATTTATGTTAAATGCAAAAGGTGTCTAGTGCAGGAGGCACTTGGGTTATGCTTTACAAAACACAGGAATATAGAAAAACAAAGAACACTGAAATCCAGCCAACTTCCAGAGGCTGACAGGAATAATTCTAGGGATAAACTCCAGAAAAAGCAGTGGCAAAACCCCCAGGGAATATACCACCTTTCCTGATGATTTTAGATGATTTCTGGTAGTCTAGGAAAGAAAGGGAAAGGTAAAAAATTTAACAAAAATCAAGAAAAAAATGTGGAGAGGTTGAAACATTGCACATGAAACACCCATTTTTTTCCAGTGACCAAAAAATACTGTATACAGACAGCAGAAATAAGCACACGCTATAGTTCACAGGCTCCAGAGGGATTCCAGCACACCGGGAGGCTCTGTGCTCCCTTCTCTAGAAGTCAATGTTAGTATTAACACAGATGTGCTTATCAAATCAGAAGTGCATGGAAATGGGATCAGTCATGCTGTAAAGTGGATAAGGTATTATTTATCGTTTGTCTCCTGTCAACTTTCACTTACCTCTTCAATATTCTAATTCAGGAACAGAAGCCCAATTTAGATCCAGAGAAACCTGGTATCCGGGCTGGAAGTCACATCTTCCCAAATAAAACCAAACCATTGCCAACCCAGTCCAGTTCCTCCCACCTACCCAGACCGACTCAAAAACCAGGCAGTCCCCCTCCACGTTCATTTCACGGCGCTCGTGAATCCTCCCTCATGCTTCTGGCCTTACACCAGCTACTGTGGCACGTTGAGAGGACACATGCATACGCACACCCATGCACACACACTGCTGGGGGGGGAAACCAAAGCGTATGAACAAGACGAGCCTTCAGTTTGGATCGTTAAGTCTGGCCACACTGTCAGGCATAGGCCTCAGACAGGGGAGGAGCGACTCTGAACGATGGCATTATCACCCTGACCTCCATAATGCTTGAGTGCTCTCCACATTCCTCACAACAGCCTGAAGACCAAGATCGCAGGGGATGTAGTGAAACCAATCACATCTGGTTTTCCTTCTTTTGAGACAAAAGGAGTCAAAGCTCATTTACGAGAGGTTTCTGTTGTTCTACTATGCCTTACTAATTTTGACTTAGATCTTGATAGTCTTCCGTGCGACCACTTCAGAGGCAAACAAGCTAAGCAGACGAAGGAGAAAGAGCAAAAGGATCTATGCAGGATTTTTCCCCTCTGACCCCAGAGAGGTGTTGCCTTTGCCTTCTCTGAGGAAAGCAGGCACCTTGCAGCTGCCGCTGGGACTAGGGGAGTTAAGGTCAGACATAGTACGAAAACTTTGACTCAGGGAAATGCTACCAATTCCTAAAGGAGAAATGCCTTTAATAAGATGCACAGTACTGCAGACTTCTCTTTCCCCCAGATTCTGAGATGTACTGAGAGCAAAGCATAGACAGAAGAGGTTGCGCCCCCTGAAGAGTATCGGCAAGACAGGCTCTCTCCAAGGAAAGAGATGATTCCTGGAAAACATTGACTATCAATGTATTGAATTAAAACTAGTGCAATACAGTGAATTATTTAATTCTATTTTAAGCCTAAGAAGCAACAGACTGATAAAGAGATAAGCAACAGGGAACACAGAAGTTGAGGAGCATGGTCCAGTGGAGAGAAAGGGCCAGGCATTGCAATACCCGAGTCCTTTGCCAGTCTGTTTAAGCTTTATCTTCTTAAATGCCCTGAGCCATGTTGCTGGCTCTGGTGCCAACATGGCTTTTAATTCTGAGTAAATAATTCAGCCTTTCTTTGCATTCAGCTTTGCTGTCAACTGAATAACCCCGACACTGCTGCCCTGCTGGGGATTACACGGTGCACAAGCCTGGGCAGGTCTTCTGCAGCAAAGTTAATCATGCCCCCTCCCGTGACTTTCACACCGCGCCAGGAGAGCGTGGCATCTGTTGTATTCGGATGCTGGAGCCTGACCTGTATCAGCACTCAGAGGAGAGCGCGCTCTCCTCTTCCCCTGCAGGCAACAGGAGGAATTCACCTCTGCGAACATGTGAAATTCACATTTAGACATCGGAAATCAATGCTTGTGTTGTCTAGAGCATGCAGGTCTGTGCCTGTTCCTTGTGCACAAAGCTGCAAACACTGCTTTTATTCACGTATGTCTTCTGTGCTTTTGAATATCTTTTTTTCTTGCAGAACTCTTGCATGAAAAGTCACTCTTTGCATGAAAAATATACATCTACAGACTTGGCAGAAGAAACAAGGCTGTCTCCAATGTATCTCAGAAAAAGTGTTTTAACAAATTGTAAATTTACCATTTTCCTTTATTTAAAATGGTTTCCAGGGTAAGAACAAATCAAAAATAATAGTGCAGCTCCACTTCTAAAACCTGCCAACTCACCAATCAACGGACACACACTTTCTAAGACCACTTGTGTGGTTCCTCCACTGCAGAGACAGCAGGGAAATGACAAGAACCAAGGTGCTGTTCAGTGATCTCTTCAGTCTCAAGACCTTTTGCAACTGCACAGGATAAGATATTCCAAAGGAGGCTAACTGCAAAGGAAACGTCTAGAACAGTTAGCTACTTTTGAAAGTCTTGCAAGTAAATGTGACACTCTGCCATACGTGACCGCTAGATAGTCGATGTTTCAGAATAATTTAACCAAGTCATGTTTACCTTGATCCTTTGGAGAGTCAGATGTGCTGTACCTGGGGACAGCTCTTGCTCTCAAGTGCAACGTTAGTTTTTGTTTTTACGTAACCCTGTGTATCTGCTGATCTCAGAGTACCTAAAAAAGGACAGAGTGTGTCATTAGTCTGTTACCATGACAGAAACACGAACAGGATAACACTGCTGAAGTGCGATGGCCAACAACCAAATGACCAGTGAACAAGTGAGGCATTGAGCTAGGCTCTGCCCTGCTCATGAAGTCTGATAAAGTTTATGAAACCGAAGACAGCACAGTTGGTTCTAAATAAAATTGTCTCAAGTTTTTTATATGCTAACCTAAAGAGAGGAATTCAGTCCTCTGGGAACCAACTGTGCTGCAGGTATTAATGCTGTAGTCTCTGGTACACAGAGGCCTGGGCAGTGAGCTGGAGAGAGCGGACGGAGTGCGCTAGGAATTGTCTCTGAACAGAGAAAGAGTGCCCAGTAACAAGAGAAGTCTAGGAAGACACGCAGTTCAGCTTAGTTCCTGTTGTCAGCTCAGTTTCAAACCTACTGATTACAGAAGCAGCAGCTCCACTCATCTCAAGTGCTTCTGCATGGCCAGAGCTCCTTTCTGCTAATCCTAAGCACTTCTTAAGACTACCTCTGCTGTCAGAAGAGATCAGAACAGCTGATGTAAGGTCCTTCAGACCTAGGGGGGGGGGGGGGGAGCAGAGAGACACAGAAATATGTTAAATACAGTGAGGCCAAAGAGTAAATAGGAGGATTAGCTCCAAATCTGTTAGATAAAATAATGTTTCAAGAGGCATTTGAGTATTTTGATCCTGACCAAGTGGCCTGCTCTTGCCTGGTGTGAAACTGCAGCAGTGCAACCCTCGTAACCAGACTGTGCAGCTACGCTGACACTCACTTTGCACTAGTGAATCAATGCAAAGCAGCCTTTTCTCAGCGATCGCTCCCTCAGGACATTCCACATATGTAGAATGGGAGAGGACAGCAGGCCAGATTTCCTTCCATCAGTATAAATTGTTCACGTCTACTCAAGTCAGTGAAGCACGGCCAACTAATACCTGCCAAGGATCTGCACAAGGACCTCAAAGTCAGTATCTTACGTCCCTTCATACCTTGTTTGCCATAAAGCAATTCTCCTCTAGGAAGTCTCTTTCTACAGGAGGCAACTTACACATTGAACTTCGCTCCTATATGCACGCTCCTATCAATCATCAACAAATATTCTTTAGCAGATGCACAGGAAGCTGATGACAGAACAAGTAATTTTATTCACTGAGTCAGTTTTGACATCGAAGGGCACTGAACAGCTGAAAACATCATTTATAGGGAGTTCCACTTACAATGTAATTCAGAACATCAGTGGTGCTTTTGTTATTTCTAAGGAGTGCTGAGATGGTATAGTGTTACCCCTTCGAAAGAATCCGTAGCAATGGGGAGAATATAGCTAGCGAGGTTTACATAAAACTAACAGTCATGTTACGCTCAAAAGCTTAAGTTTATTGCTCTATTTAAGGACTACCACCAGTATTTTTAAAAAGAATGCCAGTTTTTCCTGCTAGCTTCTCACTGAAGGAAATATTTTAAATACAGCAATAAAATCAAGTGGTTTAAAGATAACACATTTTGCCACACATTCATGCAAACCCTGCTGACAGGAGTTTTACAGGTTCATGGATACAGAATAAACGCAAAGGGTGTGTACTGAAATATCGGGAAACTTTCCCCACAGTGATGAAGTTGTAGGCATAACACGTCAGGCCCTACACCCCGCACCTACTGACGTCAACAGCAAAGCCTCAGTGGGAGCAGGAACAGACCTTATTTTTTTGGAGAGTTGCTTTACCTTCTCCTGATTAGGAAGTGCAGTAAATTCTCAGAATCTCCTGCACTAATAAAAGCAGTGGGTTTTGGTTATTGTTACAAATAAAGAGAAGCAAAAATATTTTTAGTAGATAATTACAGCTTCTATTCACAAAACACTCATCTTTCATGTTAGGGGTCCTGTGTACCTCCATTTTCCTCTGCTCTATAAAGCACTTAAACATGTGCTTACCTCCGAGTGTTAGACACAAACCACCATCTTCACGGCCTGACCGAGGTCTCAAAAGAAAAGCACGGGCAGCACTCTGGATTACTGAGAAGGAAACACTGCTGCCCGGACAAGTGATAAGAATGGAGTAATGGTTGTCTAAATTTGGTTTGAAGACAAGTTTACCATAAAGCAACCAACATGTTCAGACTGCTTTTTTTTTTTTATTTTTTTTTTTTTTAAAGCTGCCAATAGGATTAATTTTAATGAGCACTGGGCACCCAGTCACCCTCAAAGCTTTGAAACAAGTTTGAATTCATAGAATGTAAGTAATTTTGTTATTACATTTTTAACAAAGGTGAATTCAACTCAAAACATTCCTCACCTGATTTCAAACCTCAAATTTCAGGGGAAATTGTATTCTCTCTATGGTCTAAGTAAAAACTATTTTCAAAAAATCAAATCTGGTTGCAGACTGAGATGCCAAATTATTGACAAAGAAAAGGTAAAGCATGAAGAATTTCTGCTCAGATTAACTTCTACTATTCACCTCAGATTCACCCAGCTGTCATGATACTGGGGTACATTGCTGGTAAGAATTGGAGGTAAGAATTTGACTCACACCATTGAAATATTTTTTTTTTCCCCTTAGTTCTGATAACACTGGTGGTGGACTGCTTTAGAAAAAAATAAACAAGCAAACATGATGTGTGAAACATCATTTCAATGTGAATCTACTTGAATCTTTCAACGTAGAGGCTCAGAAGGTTTACGATATACACAGTATTCGGTAATTTTATATGTAAAAACAATCAGAAAGAGGCAAAAAGTTACTTTCAAGCTTAGTCAACATACGGCACATTTCAGCATGACAATTCAAAAAGTTTCACACTGTATTTGGATATATTAGCAATGATTTTTTAAAAATAGCGAACTGAAGACAGTGGATTTTTTTCTGTTTGTTTTTTTTTCTTGCTTTTGTAACAAATGAAGCTACTATTCTTATTTACAGTATAAATAAGCCTTTTTTGGTGAAGATTATGTCCTGTCACATATGTTTAAGACAAGGCGTATTTCAGCTCTTAAATGTCAATGCAAACAAGAGCATAAAAGCAATATCAAAGTAAAATAATATATCTTTCTTTCCAGCTAAGACAGCCAGGTTACCGTATGTCTCTTATCAGATCTGAAATATATCTGAATGCAGTCAAAAGTTCTCTTGGTTTTAGCCTTTAGGAATATCATGAACACTTATTCTTCTGCTGCTCTAGAAAGCTGCTTTCCGTACAAGCTCATGACATGATGGACAAATTGATACTGTTCACAAGTCTGGATCATTCCTCCCCTGAAAATGAAAGAAAAAAAGGGGAGGGAAACAGCAGCCTTATTATATGCGAATAACACACGAGGAAATGCCATAGCTAGCACGAAGCTGGTGTTACACACAAAAGGCCTATACCAAAGCTTCCTGAAATGAGTGAAAAGTGCTCACTGATTGCAACCAGCTTCCAGTCTGACCTCAAAGTCTTTTTGCCTTTTGAAAGTCTCTGCTACCCCAGGAACAGAGGTAGGTGGATCAGGAACAGGCTTTACCTTCACTTTTCTGGGCAGAGGCCCTCATCCAGTAAGGCAGCACCATCACCGTTTACAGTCAGATTACCGGAGCACCTATACTCCAAGCACCATTTTGAACACCATGAAAAGCTACCCCCACCCCAAAGCTCTAGACGGATAGATGGGAGCAGGGGAATAAAGATGGGAAGTAGCTTATCCAAGACTTCACAGCCACGCTAGGGACTGAATTCAGGACTATAGAGGGCCAGACCAGGCCAGACGACTGATGAAGCACACAACCTCCCCATTCTGGAACGAGCGTTCTTTCCTCTGCGCCATCCCACGCTGTGCTTTTGGCAAGTTCACCAGGCAACTAGGGGATAGTCAGCAGGATTTTGGAACAGACAATGGAATTTTAACAAGAAAGTACTCATATTTGTAACCGAAATGACTGCCATGCACACCTTGATCAATAAAAGCCTCCCAGCACAGAAACGCGTATTGGTTCAGCTTTTATTTCAGCTTTCGCTGTTCTCTTTAAAACTGCAAACCTGAAAGGAACTGCAAGCAGTAGCAGAAACAGTTTGCTTTTCCAATGTATCATTAGCCTGTGTATTTCTGCAAGTAGTTTATTAATCAACACATGAGTACTACAGCAGGAGACAGAAATGAACAAAAAGAACGAGGATAAAGTTGTCCATTTTAAGCAGACTTTACCAACACTTAAAATTCTGTTAAGAGCACCTCAACAACAGCGATATGCTCTATTGATAAGCCATTATGAAAATTATTAAACCCCATGGCTCGAAGGCACAGAAGGTGTGTGCAGAATCATGCCAGCACTGGTACTGGTGCACAGATCCCAGGAACGCAGTGCCAGAAGGAGGCCGAAGCGACAAGCGGTGTTGAGGAACACGAGAAGCCGTGGGTGGCCAGCGCCAACCAGACCATGGTAGTCTGAGGAAGAGCATATGGGGTGCATTCCCTCAGAAACCTCCACCAGAAGAAATTAACGAAGAGTTGTTTCCTCTGAGCCAAATAAATAGCAGACTGCTAGCACCCGGCTCGGGACTGCCCTCTTCTATGGGCCCAGCTTAACAACTGCGGGTCACGCAGTAACCATACCAGCAAGGGGTAGATGAGTGGGCAGGACAACCTCCTCCTTCAGCCTCTTGCAGTTATTTTGTTAAGTGGCTGTTTGAAATAATCCTTAAGACTGAGCAGGGCAGGGTGGGGACCCATGCTTCAGCCTCTCATCAACGAGCAAAGGCGGGAAACACACACTGTGTCGCTGAAGAAACCATTCCCTAGCTATTCCTAGCATCTCCCCCACTTCAGGCAGGCCCCCGGTCGATCTGAGTCCCCCTGTGCGGCTCACTGCGCTGAAATACATTTATGTCAGTTCATGACACACAAGGAACGTTAGTCATATCTGGCAATTACTCCCCATGCAAGTCCATTAGCACTGAGGTTGCACCCTGAAGTTGCAGCAACAGAAGCATGAGGGTGGCCATCAGGTTTCAGACCGCAGGAAATTATTTTCCTTTTTATCTGGTTCCCTGCTATGTGGGGGCTTCTTCCTCTTCCCACACACGCACACCATGACACACGCTTGCTGTCCAGCCTTTGGCACAGAATAGAGAAATTGTGTTTTCACCCCTATTCACCACAGAAACCTTTAAATCTGAGTTGCATTGTGGGAAAGGACAGCAAATGTCTCTCAGCACTGTGGAGGGATGCAGGAATGATCACTTCCTCTCCTTAGTCATACCAGTTTATTTTAGAATCAACTGTTGGCCACTGGTGCAGAGCCCAGTGGATTTTTCCAAAGGGATCAGTAAGGGACCGAAGGGAAAGAAACATTTGTACCCTTCACCCCCACAGCAACCTCAAAGGCGGTTCTCAGGGCTCATGTCAACCTCCCTCTACTGCTGTGAAGCAGTGAGGTGCATTCTTTTACGTGTCTGCTCTGGCCTGCATCCAGCCCTCTTTTTTTCACCCTATTTTCTCGAGCCAGTAACCACCAGACAGGAGGAGGAAACAGAGAGAGTCTTCCTTCCTATTGCTGCTTGAACACTGTCTCATCCTCTCATGCTGCTTTTGAGGTCACATGGAGTTTTGTGGGGGTTTAGTGACAATAACAGTGGATGGCAGCATTACTTCCAAGAGACTACGAGCCTCATTTTTCACTCCTTGAAGAAACCGTGCTCTTCTGTAGCAAGGATGGTGATTATGACTGCTTTCCATCTTCAGTATTTTCTCCCATGACATTTAAATGGTCTTTTTCAATCCCATCCCATCCCTGAGAGATACATGGCAGCTACAGAGGTCCATCCAGACTTCCTTTTTCTCTATGGCGTCCTTTGAAGAGTGATCTCCCTTCTCCAGCCACTGCAAATGACTGCCAGTTTCCCTCTCCTTGCAAAGCTAGTATTTTTGATTGGCCTTCTGTATCAAGCACATTTGTAAGCAGGTGTCTTCAACCTTCATTTGTATGGCTATTTTCCTGTGTAACAGTCACAGAGACATGATATTTCAGAACCATCCAGATATTTCACTAGGCTACGGATAATCAGCACTTACTACTCATATTCTGGTTTTCTTTTTCTCAAGAAGTGTTTCCTTGTCTGGCCTAAAATCCATTGAAACAGCCAAACCTCTGAGCCCCTGCAG
This sequence comes from Podiceps cristatus, assembly GCA_000699545.1. Taxonomy (NCBI): domain Eukaryota; kingdom Metazoa; phylum Chordata; class Aves; order Podicipediformes; family Podicipedidae; genus Podiceps; species Podiceps cristatus. The sequence continues at coordinate 7,769 of KL258580.1, read as the reverse complement.
GTCCCTGTCTATCAGAGCCTCAGTAGGGCAGCAAGCATTTCATTTTCTGCCTCCCACTGAGCATAATTTCTCCTCTGAAATAAAGTTCAGCGTGGGGTTGAGGTTCTTTTTTTTTCCTCAGAAAAATCTTTGGTATGTTTTTCGTGACATCTCTTCCCCCGACTACATTTATCATTATCATTAGAGAGAGCACTGAGACATGTTTTGATGGCACTTGAAACCAGTGGGAGAGGAAAAATAACATCTCTGATGCAAAATTCAAGTCTGTTTACTTCATAATCAAACTCAAGGTGGTGTGTTAAGAAATGCTTAACTGGAAGCCATTGAATTTCTGGAGATTTTTACAGCTTCTTTCATATGTCTGCAAACACTCCAGGCTGTGCATCCTCTCCTTCTCCCCACAAAGTCCCAAGCAGCCGTGCCCTCCCAGCAATGTTCACAACTCCAGCTATGCAAGGCTAGTTTTCTTTACTCCTCCTGGGAGCAGAGTGCTGATCTGTGGCTCTGAACTTAAGTACAGCAGACCTTTCCTTCTGTAAGAACATGGGGCCGACTCCTCAGCTGGTGAGAGCAATCCCCTCGCTGCACTGAGCTGTGCAGGTTTTGATGCCAGCCGTGCATCGAGCTCAGTTCCAGGGCTGTTCATTAAGGTTTACTGCTCATAAAACAGGCAAAGGTTACAAGTCAGAACTGCTTAGAATAGGACAACTTCCTTCCAGGAATGTTCTCTCTTGGCCTCCATTTGCCTTTGTTCCTCCCCTCTTCCCATTTGTTTCTCCTTAAGTAAAGGGAAAGATTACCTTTTTTTCTTTTTTTTTTTTTTTTTTTTTTTTCCGGAAAGGAAACAGGCTTTCTTACCTGTCTAACCGTAACTGGCAGGCTGTTCGCAATATGTCAACTATGCCCTCGCTCTTCAGCTGTTTACAACAGACACTAGTTGCAATAAAGCAGCCAGTCCTCCCGATGCCTGCACTAAGGGACAGAAAAGCAGAGAGAGGCAGTGGAGATGTTAGAATGGCTCTGGAACTTTCTTGTTAAAGGAGCGCCATTAAACCAGCAATTAAACCCCATTATCCCTTTCCTCAATCCAACCTTTGCCAGGTGGGTGCTTGCGAATATAAAGCTGTAACTAGGAAAAGATACTGACTTCAATGGGACAACACAATTAAGTGTGAGTCACTCACAGCAAAAGGATGGACATTGCACATACAGTGCTAAAAATTGACGATGGGGTACCGTTGGATATGTCATTGAACCATTGAAAATTAGCAGTTAAATTCTATTTCTTAGACTTGGTTGAAGGGCAACCCTTGCTTTGAAATTCTTAATCCTAATAGCCTCTTCGAAATCTAATTTCATTCAAAGGTACAGTAAAAAAAAAAAAAATCCCTTCCTTAAATAATTAGAGATAACAGCAATATGGTAAGTGTGATGCCATTTGCTGATCAGACCTGCAATCTAGTAATTCTCTGAATTAGTGCAGGATACAACAAATTCACTATTAAAGAAATTTCTCTTTCCTAAACACCTTTGTATCTGATTCAGTCCTTGCTTAATGACCAGAATTGATTTTATTCTCAAAAGCACAGTGCTATCAAAGCTGTGAATTCTTCTTATTACCTAATAAAAAGCTAGCAGCAAAAGCTGACAGCCCTTCTTAGGCGTTAAAATAATGAAGTGAGCATCCTCGGGAATAATTACTTGACACGATTGCAAGAAATCCTGCTTCCGTTTCAATTGCGCTAAAGTCGTAATACAAAACCACTGGCAACAAATGTACAAGCAGCAATGGAGGCTGCAGTTAGCTGCTGCTCACGACGTCCCAATACTGTTTCTTTGACTGCACAGACAAGTTTTTAACTCAGTGTTTATGCTTGTCAGGGAAACGGCTACATTGGAGTTGTTTTAACTTCTATTACAGAATGATCAAGGCAATTCAATGGAAGTCGGGGGGATAAACTTAAACACTAAGAACTCATCTCAGTCTTCAAATGGTTGTGATGGAGGTATCTACCTGACAAAATTTTTGTCCCTGAAACTCTTTGCACCTCATGCCCTGACTTCTGCTTTCTTTACTATACTTTCTTTACTTGATCATCAACACTTCAAATATTTCAGGGTTTCAGAGGACACTCTGCTGCATATGGATGTACATCAATGGTAAAAAAAAAAAAGGCCCTTCATCTCCCAGTTTCTGCCATAACCAAACAGGCCCCAGTACACAGCTCTTGTATACTGTTTCCCCATCCACAGACCTCACAACGCTTTGCAAAGGGAGTGAACAACACCCATTTTTAGGTAAAGCAAACAGAACTGCAACAGCATTTGTCCCAGGACAAGCTGCAGGTGTCTCAGTGGCTGAGACAGTCATAATTCTTGCAAGACCACCCAAGAGTGGTGCATTGTTATCCACAGGACCTTGACAGGAGTGCTAGCCTGCCTTTAACATGAAGCTGCTTTTAAGAAAAGAGCCACAAAAATGATCCAAGGGCGGGAGCCCCTCTCCTACGAGAACAGGCTGAGAGAGTTGGGGCTGTTCAGCCGGGAGCAGAGAAGGCTGCAGGGAGACCTGACTGCGGCCTGTCAGTGCCTAAAGGGGCCTATGGGAAAGGCGGGGACAAAATTAGCAGGGCCTGCAGCAACAGGACAAGGGGTGATGGTTTTAAACTGAAAGAGGGGAGATTCAGACTAGATATGAGGAAGAAATGTTTTACGACGAGGGTGGTGAAACACTGGACCAGATTGCCCAGAGGTGGTAGATGCCCCATCCCTGGAAACATTCCCGGTCAGGCTGGACGGGGCTCTGAGCAACCTGATGTAGTTCAAGATGTCCCTTCAACTCATTGAAGGGGGGTTGGACTAAATGACCTTTAAAGGTCTCTTCCAACCCAAACTATTCTATGATTCCAATAGCTTCATTACTAGGTTTGTATCTGTTTCTTCTTAAAGGTGCATTATTTTACATCACTGAAGGCCAAACCCACTGTGATTACGTTCTGAGTATCTCCTACAAAGGCCAAAGGAGCTACAGTACTCGGTGTAACACAGGCCTTGGCTAACAGCTTGCTGCATATACCCCTCTCAAATAGAGGCAATGTATTAAATTCCTCCTTCTGATGCAATGACTGCAACTGAGAATAATCTGAAAAGGCTCTGGTCCACAGTTTTCACATAAAATACCTCATAATCCTATCACCATGTCTATTAGTAGTTATTGAAATAAAAACACCCCATTGCCCCGCAGATTATTACCTTGTCATGGTGATGACACCATACAATATGCAAAGCAAGACTGACATGGTAACCAGAATCTTTACCTGAAGCAAATACTGTAATACTTTAAGGAGTTCTTAGAGAGTCACAGATTTCTAAGGGCAAAAGGAACCCTTTTATAAACCATTTGTTATTTTTCTCCGAACCCTTCCCAATTTGTCAAAATGTGTTCCAAAACACAGGCAGAAAAACTGGACATGTAGCATCATACAAACATTTTACTAGCGATTACTCCGTATTAGCTTATAGGCGGATCTTTGATGACACTGGGCTACCAATCATTCATGCCAAGAGTTTCCTTAAAAACATTCCCAGTGTATGATAATACTCCATTTACTATGGCTTCTGGATAGCAACCATACACTATCTCCTAGAAAATGTTACACAAAACTAGGTAAAATTCCATACAAAAATCTCAAAGATAAATTTGGCAAAATATATTTTATTGAAATTATGTAAGATTACCCCTGCAGGATGACCGCATTGCTTATCAGGCTTTCTGCTATTAACCTGGAATAATTGTTTTGAGAACTGACTTGTAGTTTCAAGTGATCACATTTAACCTTTCTGAACAGTGGCAAAACAGGAGTTGCTTTTAGACCTCTGGAACTTCTACAATTTTCCAAGAACTAGAACTTAGCTATACTAAACTTCAATGGTTTAGAGCCCGTGGACCAATTTTTTTAAACACTCATCCAGTATACCTGATTTAATAATGGTTAGTAGTTGTCCCTTAGTACATTCCCTAGTTAGCAGCGCAAAAGAATGGACTTCGTGATGTCTACAGGTGGTAAGTACAGCATCCTACTTCCTTCTGAAGAGAGAGGTACCTATCTTTATTTTTTTTCTGCTCTGTGATTGATAATTACAATTTTCTCATCAGGCTTCAAACCACTGCAAAGATTTTGCTTCGTCCAGATAAGAAGTTTTCATTTCGCCAGCGGCTTTTCACAAATATTTCAGTTTTGCTACCAATTGCATATGTTTCCTGTCTGTCGATCAGTACTTGCTGCAATCAGCTCTGCCACTGTTTCATTTGTTTTATGTATTACGCTTAAATTACTGACTTTGGCCCAAAGAGGATTTTTTTTTTTTTTTAATCAAAGGAGCGAATCTACAAAACAGTGGGTTTAGAGGCTTAAAGTTGAATGTTCCCATTTTTCTGCTTGCATGTGTCGTCCAACTCAATTTCGCTCACAGTATGTTAATCTTTGGTAACCTGGCCCTTTTAAGATCATTAAAGGCATGTATTATTGGCAAATAAAATGAGATTGTTCTTACTTGTAACTAAGCCACCACCAGCTTCTGTGTTCAGCTCAGTCTGTATCTGAATGCAACACTTGATAATAGAAAGTTATTGTCATTAAATTTTAGAAGTTTCAAGCATATTTCAGAAGCAGTGAGGCAAGATCTTCCCCATATCCAACTGATGGCCGATACGACAGTACCTGCACTATGTCACTGTATGCAAAGAAGCCCATAGAAGTCAGATACAACATTTATTTACCTGCAGTGAACAATCACTGGGGCATTCTTCTCTTCTGCACTCTGCATTGCCTCTTCCACTTCCAGTACCAGCTGTAACAGAGGTGGGGCTTGATCTGGCGTCTTCTGGTCTGGCCAAGACGTGTACCAGTAATGTTTCAGGTTTCTGACTTCTTCTCCTTTCTGCAATCCAGGTAAAACAAACACCACAACGTTTTAAAAGAACTTCTGGTTGTAAATGGATATTGAAACCTGGCCTCCCCTTTAAGACTGAGATGAGTAAATCAGTACTACGTGGAACAGGAGATCCAAATGGCAAACCACACAACGCAGAAATCTGGATTTCAAATATCACGTCTGCACTTCAGTAAACGGCCTTAAAAAAACAATCCCCCCTCAAAGTATGCTGCTCTTTTTGTGCCAAGAGCTGTGTGCAAAACACTCCAGGCAGTCTGTTCCCTCTTGACAGATTCATTCAGCAAAGCCAGAGCTGTGCTTGTGACATAATTGCTTTCATAATGTATTTGACAGACAGAGAGCCAGGAGCCGTATCTCTGTCTCTACATAGAGAGACAGACAGACAGATTGATAGATGAGGGAGAGAGATGGGAGCTTATTTTTCTCTCTCTTCTGACAGACAGACTCGTATCAGTTTCCTATCAATTCTATTCTCTTAGACACGGTGAGAAATTCAGAGACGCTATGGAAGGTGGGAATTGTATCTAGCTGCAGTCCGGGGCTTTGTGAGAGACAAAAATTCCAATTCTCTCTCTGTCTCAGCATAGCCATAAATACAGCAAATGTGCCGTTACCTTTTCTGAGTGCCAAGTAGCACTGCGTCTTTCTGATTTTATGCGTTCAAAGTGACACCCTCCTTCTGCCTGATTTCTAAAGGTGCCAAAGAGTAACATGGAGCTCAGGGAACCTCTCAGCCATTACGTAAGTCTGCTGGCGTAGGGCTAAGCAAACATCTTCAAAAGGGCTGAGAACAGAAGTGTTAGCTTCCACAACCTTCCCTTAAACATGCGACTGGCTGAGTTTAAGAGGGGAGCTAAAAAAAAATAATCTGGAAAGAGTTTCTGTCATCTATACTCCTAAATCCCTATGACTGTCAGTCGTTAGATGTGCCCTTTCCCATCCTTCTCTTGGGTTGAAAAAGCTTTTGCATAGCTTCATGGTGAATTAGACTGGGGAAGTGATCTAGTTAAATCTTTTTTCTTTCTCATGCTGGATTAATTTTCAGATGGATCGATCAGCTTCCCCCTTTGGTTTACCTCACAGTCACATAAATGTTTGCACGGGCACATGGAAATGGCAAAAGGGCAGGAACAAGAGAGTTGGACAAAGGGACGCTGGGCTTCATTTAGTTGCTCTTCCAGTTTATACTGGTTTAAAGGGCTCATTCAGGCACACTCATAGGAACCTTAAGGGTATGTTTAGCTCAGTTTAGGAAAAGATAGTCTTACCATCATAGCACAGAGCCCGGCCTTAAGTTATTTACCCTATTGAAAGATATTCTGGTTAAGAAAGCATAACTAGCTGTCATGAATAGTACTTGAGCTTACTACAGTAAATCTGATTAAATTTCAACACTGCTCTGAAATGCGAACATACACAGTCGCTCTTGAACATGTGACTATGTGTGAGCCACAGAAGTTCTGAACACTGATTCTTAAGTGGACTGTGAAAAATTATAATAAAAATGTTGCAAATAATACTGAGCAAAAAGTAAAAGATAAAAATCATCTGAAGAAAAACGGGAATCACTACATAAAGTCACTCATTTGACAGAAACAGAAAAAAGCCAAAGTTCTAACAATGAACTCTGGATGTCTTTAGTCTCGTCTATGCTGTTACCAGTTTTACGCTTCTGCTTAGAAAACCCCAGCTTCTGTGGTTCTGTACACTTTTGCTTCGACTTTAATAAAATATTCTCTATTGGTGCTTCCCTGAGATTGAGCATACTTGAGAACACCTAAGAGGAAGCAAGATTTAATTTATGGTTTGAGGTTTACTATCATGTACGCTGTAGCTGAGGCTGCGATCATGAATCAGTGGTTAGACACTGGCAGGTTCCTCTGAGAAAGAAAAGCCTTGCACTGTTGCCTGGGCATTTCTAAATTCTTAAGTTTGCCAAATCCATCTCTTAGATTCTGAGAAGAGTCTGACAGTCCACCCTGCAACACGTGCAACAATCAGTTATTTCTGGTGGTGGTACCATGTATTTCTGACCACTCCTGTTTAAGAGAAAACAGAAGTCAATTCACAGCTTCTCTAGTTTTCACTACCAAGTCATTTAACACATGTATGGTTCGGAGCCATTACTCCACTATTATACGACCAACGTACAGCTCTAGGAAATGGTAACCTAACAACTGGAATCTTTATTTCAGCTTTAGAACTCAGCAGTTCACTTCCTGACATTTGGGGGTGGGAGGAAAGACACACTGACACACTAGTACAGAAATCAAAAGTATTGCTTTACTGAAAAACAAACTGGAATGAGCTTGAAGAAAATAATCCAAATGAACAAGTCATTTGAGTAAGGAAGGAACTACATCCTTGGAGATGTTTATGTCCAATCATGGCTTTCGTATCATTTGTCTTTCTTGGCTATGATTGGGAAAAGTGTGTGGTATCTATACATCTTTCCTTATGACTTCGCTGTACTCTGCTACCCTAGATAGTCTTTTTTTCTTTCTGTTAGTGCCTCAACGTACTGAATATGCCAGCCCTGACAAATAATCTGGCTTTCAGTTTGCTGGTTGTTGTGTCCCCTCTCCCCCCACCCACTGTGGGATCCACAGTTATATATACAGAAAAAAAATATATTCATATCTGACTGCAAATTCTGAAGCTCCTTCTCTAATGTGGAGAGCTTCACCTAATGAAGAATTTGAGAAAACACTGAGAGGTTGCTGCTGGAAGAAAACATTTTGCAGGGCTATTAGCTTGAAAGGTACTGTGAGATGGGAGTATAACAGAATCACAGAATGGGAGGGGCTGGAAGG
>KL258579.1:38728-60663 GCA_000699545.1 Podiceps cristatus | reverse complement strand
TAAACCATGACATAGCAGTTAGTAGAAGCTTGATTGCCTTGTTAGCACAGCAATCAAATGTTGCTACCAAAGAAAAATTAGTGAAGCAGTTCTGACTTTTCGTATGATCCATCAGCATCACCAGCCTGCCCACCTCCTTTTTTTGGAGGACACAAATTAATTTTTTTTTAATAGTTTGAGTTGAGGGACGAGCAAGCTTATTGCTATATGCAAAGGTAACTGAGCTTTTTAGGTTGGTATTGGAGATATTCCTTTCAGGACCAGGCCTACATTAGAAAGTTCGCTCACATGATGATGTTACCCCGTGTCTGGAAAAAAAAAAGAAATCCCACCTGTCCAGTGGAGCTCAGCCAGCAAAGTTCCTAGTGTGGACACAGATGTGCTGCCAGGAGAAAACTGCTGCCAGATTTACGTGTTGGGTTCAGAGCCTAGTGTAACTACAATGGCACAAAATCTTCTTCAGCTGGCAAACCTTGCACCCGCGCTGCAGAGCTCTGCTGTCGTGGCTGCGCTGCTGCAACGCTCATGGTGACTGTAATTGTAGCCAGAGCCTAGTCTGAAGCTTACTTAGGCAAGTAGTTGAGATGCACTTTGAGTGAGAACAAAGAGATGAAGAAGCTGAGAACAGGATTCTGAGAAGACAGTAAGAGCCATTGGCAGGGCTGACAGTAGGGGTCTCTTTGGACTGCAAGAGCCCCTTTGAAAACTTCCCACTCCATAAATATATTTTTTTTTAAATTTCTTCCCTGAAAGTTACTTTTCTTGTGTGTGCCAATTTCCACCAGCTGCAGGAACATCTGCTGATGTGACTAGGTTTTCTTTGCCTCGGAAACACCGAGCATTTATGCCATTGCGCGGGCAGCTTTCTCATGACAAAGAGTCTGCCTAGGAGGATTCCTCCATGTAGGAGAAAGGAGATGGGTCTCCAGCCAGATCCCAGTGGGACTGTAAACAGCCCTGCTGTTTAGCAGATATTACAGTAAGAACTCTCTCTGCCCGCTTCACAGTCACAGCAAAAGGACTGCACAAAACCATAACACAGCAGTATATCAAGTTAAATGTATTTCTTCTGTTATCACATGCATCTGCCTTAGGTTATCCGAAAACCGCAGAGAATTACACCAGTGAGGAAATATTCGAAGATCAGCCCAGGATCAGTCTGGGTGACAGGTGGAGATTGTGTTTCTACTGAGCTTTCTGTCTCTGATACCTGTTGATGTGGGAGTGGTTGAGTTCCTGGGAGCTGGCAGCTCCAGGACCCTTTAGTGTATGTGAACTTGTTTGGTTACTCTTTCTTCCTGACTTGAACGTGAGAAGGCTCTGATGGGTTGCAGCAGTGGCAGACACAGAAACGTGGCTGTGATGCTCTTTGACCAAAATCAATTGTCTGAAGCACTTCAGCATGGAAAAGAGATCACTGAATGATGATACAACAGGAGTGAAGAAGCTGAAGAGGGATTGATTGTTCACTGTTTTTTCCGGTATGAGAAATAGAAGGCATCAAATAGAGTTTAAATTACTTAATACATAGAAAATATTTATGGGTCCTGAGTGGAGTCAGTTGGAGGCTGGATGAGTATTCAGGGCAAGTATTTGTGTAACTGCACCAGGCTTAGACTATAGGCCTTTGTGGGGCAGCTGTTTCTACTGTTTGTTTCCTCATCAGGAAATAAAAAAATAAATGCCCTCTTCCTCTGCCCCTGGAGGAGGCTGACAGAGAGCTTCTGTGAAGACAAGGAAGTGAGGCTGCAGCTGGGGGGATACCAAAAATGAGGAAAGGGGAGGAATGCTGCCAGAAATTAAATAAGTTCTGGAGGAACTAGAGAACATACTCAGTGTTCAGGTGCACACAGCTTCCATTTTACTGAGAAGTGATGTTGGTCTGTGAGGTCTCCAGTGGACCAAGTCACTTGTAGCTTGGAGTACAAGCTGGCCAAGCAGGGCTCCTCGCCACTGGTGTGATGGTAAGAGAGACAATCTGTGGTCTAGTTTCTGGGAAAGGGAGCGAGGAACAGGAGGTTGTACAACTGTGTGGAGGTACACTGGCAGGCATGACCGGGGCTCACAATAGTGCTGTGTGGGAAGTGGCCAGGTAGGCTCACAAGGATGAGGAGCTCTTTGCGGTCTGCACTGGGGCCCTCCCTCACAGGAGTCACCCGAAACAGAAGACTGTGGGGTTCGAAGCATCCCTCATCTTCTAGAGTAAGTTGTGGGAGGTGCAGTCACTGCTGATGCGGTGTGCTGGGCGAGCAGCCCGGGATCCGCTCAGTCCCACCAAACTCAGCCCCACCAGCCCACAGACCGTGGCTGTTAGGGACTCACTGAGGGCAACGAAAGTGGTGGCAGAGCTCTCTCAGCAGCCTGCACCGCCAGGGCAGCTGTAGCCTTTGGCCTGTCCTCAGGAGGGACTTGGCCGTGAGCCCAGTGGAATCCTTCCAAGATGGGATAGAGAGGGCCTCTCTTCCTGCAAGGGAAGCATGCACTGGGCTGTGATCTGTATTTGTCACATTTGCTCCTGAGATGAAGGTCTGTGCTCCCTTGTGGACGTGGCCAAGGAGGTGGGTAGCAGGTCTGGTCAGCCGACGGGGAAGGGGAGCAGAGGGGAAAGTGGTCTCCCATGCTGAGCAGCCCTCTGATGCTATGAGGGGCTACTTTGGTTGCCCCCTGTATGGACCAGGAGAAGTGCTAAATGGTTGTTTCAACAAAAGTATTAAAGTATTAGAAGTATTTTTGTTTGAATATTAGGAACTAGTCATGCTAGTTATGGATATTATTATCATACACATTTTATAATTCAGATATTTAACATCAATATGTTATAATGTAATGTTTTGAAAGTATTGAAATGAAATTGTTAGTGAGCCAGACAGAGTAATTTTGACAAAATGCATATGCTATGGAAAGTTTTCAGTTTCCTATTCCAATCGAAGATTAAAAAAGGAAAAAAAATGTAACCATCAGAATTTCTAAACAAACAGGAATTCTATTTTCTGAAAAACTGGTTGCTTCAAAACAGTGTTCAAGTCGTAAGTCACAGCAGTCAAATACAGCATATTAGTGGTTCTCTTATTGGGAGCAACCTGTTTGTTGGCTGGAGACTGACAGGTCAGCAAACGTTCTGCAGTTTTGTAAATGGGCAGAGAACATGTATAAGGTCTGCTGCTTTCCCACCATGGGGGACACGATCTAGCACCAGCCTAGAGACAATGGTAGCACTTCTAGCAGCTCAGAGCTGGTAGAACGAACCATGAGAGAACGTGAAACAGGTTTTTTTCCAAACTAGAAAAGCCTTTGCCCCCAAGCATTTTTAACACACGTATTTCAGAAAATGTCAGACAATTGATTAGCAATCTGTTGCTTAAGTGATGTATATATCTGATGCGTGGTTTCACTTAGTAGCTACAACACGTACAGCAGAGTTGAAAAAAATGAACTGGAACTCTATGCAACATCTTTTATTCAAAACAGATGTATTATTTGGTATATGTTTAACATTCTCCTCATAATCCCAACTTGATCCTTAACCATCATGCATTAGAGTGTTGCTTTTAAAGAAGATGAAAATGGGCTGCTAAAATGCTGCCCATATAATCTGAATTATTTTCAGCCCTGTTGTTAAAGCTTAGAGATAAAATTCTCTTTTGAACTAAGGTTGAAGGCATTGTGTTTGATATATTGGTATAATTCCTGCAATATAAATACTCATAAATTAAGTTAGTGGTACGGTATGATTTCCTGTAATCTGTTTCCAGAATCAATATTTTATTGAATGAACTTCTTATTTTAACTTCTCACTTACTGACCCAGTGGCACAGCTGTAATGTGTGCTTGATCACTCACTCTATTTTTTTTTTTTAAATCAGACCCGACTCTGCGGCACTGTAGACAGGGCATGTTTTTGGAAGCATTGCACTTAATATTGTGTGGAGAGAGATTGAAAATAGCACTATCGTGCCCTAATGTAGAGACTCCCATCTAAACATCCTGTAGTAATTTAGAAAATGGCTCTGTAACATTACCCCCATTTTATGGGCAGGAAAACTGAAGCCATGATTATTTCCTTCTTAAAGGATGCTTAACTTTAAGCACCTAGTATTACATTTACTTTTCTAAATGTGGATTTTATTTTTAAAAATCCTTTATACATAGCAATTATCATTTAGTTCATTACCCAAGATTTAGTGCAAGCTTCTGCCAATGAGTGTATAACCTCATGCACGCTGAAAGATTGTTTATTCTGAGCAGGTTAAATTGTCTCACCTACTGTGCCCTGCTGGGAATGTGTTAAAGACTAAAAGCAGCAGTAGACGAACATGCTCTGCACTGGACTTGGGGGCTGTGGTGGTCCACTGACATGTGATAGCTCAGCCTTCTCTGGTTTTTAGCCATCGTGACAGCATGAATAAGCCAAACTTCAAGTAGTGTGATTGCCACATGCTGCTCTGGTTTTAGCCTCTTTCGGTTTGCATTATTTGTTATTATTAGTAGTATTAGTAGGATTAAACCTTTTGCTGTATATTCTCCCCAGCAGGCAGTACTTGATCTACTTCTGATGAAGAGACAGGGGCAAAGATAGATGGCAATTTGGATTTGTTCCCTTGGTTGTCTTTCGACAAAATTGTGACTGCAGAGAAGCAGATTTGTGTGCTTTCTTCCCCTTGTGTTACTTTTACGTGGTTATACAATTCCTGCATAACTCTCTACAAGTCAGCTGTCCTCTGTATTTTGAAGTTGTCATCTAGTGCAAAGAGTCTTCTAGACTAGAGGGACTGGTAGTCATAGGCACTTCCCCCTACTCAGTAAAACCCAATGAGAGTGAGATCAGTCGTCTGGTTAAGAATATAGAAAGGCAGAAACAATGACATGCATTTGGGGATGTCGTTTAGAGGACAGACATTACGGCTGGCTAAAATAAAATGCCATAAAAAATGAAAACCCTACAATGAACACTTGAAAAAAGCAACCAAAAATACTCAATGTCTTTGGTCTGGATGGTCTTACACTTAATGGTTTTCTGCATCTCCTGTGAAAGAAACTCTGTTCTGAAAGCAGAATTGCAGCTTTCATCACTTAAACCATTCTTGATTATAGAGGAAAGTTGGGTATGTGAAATCTAACATCTGCAGAAAGACAGCAAACATCCCACAACTCTTTTTTTTTTTAGTCTCAAATAATTTTTCCTTTAGAAAAGCCTGTGATTTTTTAAGCGCTTAGGACTAGAAATACTTATATAATAATAACAACAATAATAAATATAATCAATATAATAAAATAAATACTTGTTTAATAAATACATATTTAGCATATTTGTACCAAATCGTGGCGCCTTCTTCTACATCAACTTTGTAGTAATGCATAAATTCCTATGCTGTATCCCTTCTAGGAACACAAAAATTACTAGTAATCACCATCAGTCCATACATACCTTCAGGTACTCCTTGCTTCCTGGAGCTTTGGGTTGCTATAGCAAAATCTGTTGCTACATCTTTAAGCTGCAGAGCCAATGATTTTATGATCTCCCTCTCTTCAAACAGTTCCTTGCTCCTTTTTTTCCTTTGCCCTTGCTTGTTCTGTGTCTGCGCTTTATAGGCTAAACCACCTTTAAACACAGAGGGATCACCACATTTAAACACAGAGTGATCCCACTGTGGGTTTTGGGGGTGGAAGGGGGAATGCAGGGGAAGTACTAACAGAAAAATTGCTCTTTCTGTGGTGGCCAGAACAACTATATTAGTTGAAACCACTTTTTTTTTTTTTTTTTAATCAACATTTAAAAATTATTTTCTGATGTGGTAACAACTATTATACAGATTGCGTTCAAGAAGGTAGAGGATATGCAAAAGCGTATTTTTATGAAGGAAAACCTGGGTTATTTCATAGTTAGGGGTTCTGTACTTAAAACATCTCTCCAGATGAATTTTCCAAAAGCCCACTTTGTCCTCAGACTTTTTATTCCAGATGGGCAAACAGAAAACGAGTGAGGAGGTTTAAGTTGTTTCCTTCATAGATGCAGTCCGAATACTTTTATTTGCACATCTTGGTCTGTAGGTTTATATGTGGATGATGCCACCACAAAACTCTGAGACATCACAGATATACTGCCCATTCAGTTGTAGCCCTATGACTGAGCAATCACCTAAAACCAGCAAATACTGACTTTATATGAGCATAATATGAACCTGGCATCTAGCCTCATTTTCCTTCACAGAATTGCCCAGCACATTGCTCTTGATGTCTCCAAATAATTTAAACTCCATGAAGGCCAATGTCATTTACCAATGGAGTTTAAAATGGACTTTCCAAGATCTGGTGTTCCCAAGGGCAGCTTTAGCATGAAGGAAACAGACTTCCAAAAGGTGCCACTGTAAGAAAAGAGCAAGGAAAAGGCCGGTCCTGGAAAGTGCATTGGCACAAGAAAGTGCAGTAGTCTAGAGAAGCAATGAATTGGAGCAGAATAATATTATATCAGCTCTGTATGTTTTTAATAAGTATTCGGAGAGTCTTCCACAAGGAGTTTCTGTTCAGTTTTATCTCATTCAGGATAGAAGTTGTTAATTTGGTCCCACAAGGAGCTGAACTTCCTGAGCAGGCACATGTTAGAAGTTCTCTTACATTGGCATAGGAAGTTATTTCTTTTGTGAAACATTTCAGTTTTATGTTCTCGCTTCAAACAGAATTAAAGGCATAGGGCCTGATCCAGAGCCTTCTGAAGACACTGGCACACTGACTTCTATGAGCTTTAGAACATGCTCTTTTTTTTGTGCTCCTTTTTTTTTTTTTTTTTTTTTTAAATTAATTACCGCTATATACAAGAGCTTTAAAAATTCAGAGAACTCAAAGCACACAAAGAATTTGCAAAGCCTACTCAAGGGTGACAGTGCAGTACAAGGGACAGAAAGGGAAGGATACTGCATCCAACAAAATCAACCCCTAACTGCCCTGCTACTTGCTGACTAAGCATAAAGACAGTTTTCCACCTCTGTTGACTGGATGTGACAGCCCGGGTTCATGCTTCTCCCGGTAAACCACTATTCATCTAGTCTCAAATCTACAGAATAAAGGAACTGGATAATCAATGACACTCTCATCCGTCCATATTTAAACATTTATGGGATAGATGTTGACAGATGATCTCATCATCTAAACTTCCTTTGTAGTTGATGGAAGGACAAAGACACTTCTGTCTTGTATTTTTCTATACACATTTGCAAATAAGCAAATGTATCCACATATATACAAATTTAAAAACTCACAAAGGTTATTTTAAATGGTATCATGACAAAGCTTAAGGAATAGAATTGGATGCTCCTACTAGGCTTGTTTTTTGCCTACACTTTGCGAATGCAAAGTAAAGTCAGCGTGCTTTGAGCAGCCAGAAGTATGAATCTATTGGAACTCCAGCAAAAATATATACAGCAGATATAAATACAAATAAAATTCAGGGTAGGTGACATTTTTCTTGGGTATTTATGACTGATATTCTGTTAAAAAGTAGGCATTACATTAAGGGTGTGGGAACATCTACATAGAACTGAGTTGAAACTTTGTTTTGGCCATGTTAATAAGGTGTTCAGCATCCTACTCCTGTTCTGGGGTTTTGCATCGCAAGACTGAAAGCTGTATCATCATTAATGCAGAGAGAGATTCTTTTTTGTCCTGTGTCCAGTCAATCAACTTTCCCCTTGCGCTTCATCCTGCAGTCTCCCTCTGAAGAGGGGCTGCAACCTGGGTGTCACAGACCCCAGAGTGTTTGAGTTCCTGAGAATAGATACAACCTCTGCTGTCTTTGCACAAAACCATTTATCTTAGCATAAATATTTCTGACAAGACTAAATGCAAGAGAAGTCTCAGTCCTCCCTCAACACATCTGATTTTTGTCCATCACAAAGGCTGCAAAAACAGCTGTGCTGGTACATCTGGAGTCGCAAGGAGACTGATTAAAAACCCGGAAGACAGACACTTCTCAGTCTGAGCCTTCTGTCATGAAAGCAGGAACCATAATGCAAACCTGACTGATCTGTTGCAAAAAAAAAAAAAAAACAAACCCAACGCTGATGGAAAATGTAGTCAGTGGTTGTTTCCTAGTCCTTCATGAACTGATGGAGCCCTCTCATGTTTCATTAACGTAATCAGCGAGTCGTCATTGTAAACCGAAGAGACAGGCAGATAGATTTGGAGGAGTTCTTGAATGCAGACAGAAGTGTTATGCACTTAGGAGATCTGTGTTTGACTGATAACAGCCTAGTCCCATTTGTAGGCCTACGGCATATCTACACTGGAGCGAAGTGCCATGACGTTTTTTTTTCATTGTGATCCTGATTGCTTTGGTAGGGAGAGCCAGCAGAGAAGGTGAGTCGCGAGAGGAAAACTGAGCGCAAGGAACTGGCCTGCTCCCGCGGGATGCAGTGCCTCGGTGGGCACAGCTGGGTTCTGCTGCCGCTCGCGCTGGTCCTCGCCTGGGCAGGGGTGGCTTGGGGATCTCTGCACCCCACGATCCCAATACAAAAGTTTTGTATTAGAGCAAATGGGCTGTTTTGTCCGCAGAAAACTGACCATGTTTTCATTTAAGCCATATCCCATTACTGATGTTTTCATATCTGTGCTACGTTTACATAAAGTTTACTGACAAAATAGATCTTTCTTCTTCTGTGTTTACGTGTTTCATGGTTCAGCACATCTGTGGAACCGTTTAGCTATCAACAAAACTAATGCAATACAAAACCTCTGATCTCATTGTGGCTTTCTCTCACCAGCTTGGATACTATGTTTCAATTATTCCTGAAGATGTCGGTAGGACTGTGCCCCAGTCAGCTGCGGGAACCAGTGAATATGTAAACACAAATGCATCTAGAGATGGGCAACCTGCTAAGCCCTGTGTTAGGCACATCCACTTGGAGTTTTATCTCAGCAGGGACTGAGTCCCCCTTTCTAGAGCTTGCAGGGCACTGTGTGGGGATGGATGGCTAATTCTCATTGATCCTTAATGGGAGTCAGGTGTCTCTTGTGCCCCTGAAAAGTCACCCTGATCTGACTAGACATAGTCACTTTTCTCTATCTTAGCAGCCAGTTCTATCATCATATTGTTTCATGTTTTCTAGCACCGTGGGAACATCAGTGAGGGTAGCATATTCATATATGAGGGTGGGATTTAACTGTCTGAATGGACCTGAGTGTTATCATTTTAGTGATACTGTTCAGATAAGGGAAGAAATACTACATGACTATTCATACTTGTGATAAAACAGTATCATAGCAGCTGCTGTACAAGCTTACTTTGAAAATTAGCTGCAGAGGAGCTTTCACCTTCATAAAAGCACATGGGAGAAGTGGTTTGGTTGTATTTGAATGAGTCTTCAAAAAAAAAAAAGTTATATATTATGCAACTGATTCTTAGTTTTTAAATCTTCGGGGGTGAAAGAGGCACGCATTGATCAGGACGGAGTCACATCGGAACCAGTTGAATTGGGCAAAAACTTCCAGTGGCTCAGTGTATAACAGCTGATTAAATGTGCCCATGAGCATCCTGGGGCTCTGGGGCCAGGTGGCCTGGAACAGCTCACACTTAATGTTAGTAAACTCATGGTCCCTAAAACAGGGTGTTTGCATGCAAATCGCCTATTGGGAGACATCCCATGGATATTTCAGCTGCCAAACTGTGGCCAGAAATTATTTGGAAGAGTTTTAGTTGGCCCAGGCCAAACAGTGCCAGTGAACGTGCTAACGGCGCAGTCAGTCCTGTCCCAAGGCACATGAACAGCTCAGGCACTCAATTTATTAGTCTGTATGTAGCTACTGATTTCCACGGTTCCTCAGTTCTTAAGCATGCTGAGGCCATGGTCTTATTTATAGTCTTTAGTCATTGCTTCACTGCTGGTGGCCCTGGCGTGCATTCTACTTATAAATCATTGCATATTTTAAATTCTCTGACAGTAAAAGTACAGCTTTGTGAGAAGGTATGAAGTTCTTGATAGTAAGCATGCTGAATTCCCTTACTTTTTGAAAAGAGCTGAGAAGAGACAGTCCCAAGCAGGTAAATCAAACCTGCCTCATCTCCTTGACTGCCAAGATAAAATCACTGGATCTGTGAAGGAGGAGAGAGCACTGGATGTCACTTTAGCAAGGCTGTTCAACGCTGTCCTCCACAGAATCACAGAATCACAGAAGGGCAGGAGCTGGAAGGGACCTCTGGAGACCTTCTAGCCCAACCCCCTGCTAGAGCAGGGTCACCCAGAGCAGGTTGCACAGGAACGTGTCCAGGTGGGTCCACAATGTTGTAGGACCCAAGTTACGACTTTACGGTCTGTGTGGGTGGACAAATAGATGCATAAAAAAAGTGTGTGGATGGTCTGGCTCGGAGGGCAGTGATTAATGGCTTGTACTCTAGCACGAGGCCAGCAGCAAGGGGAGCACCGCAGAGGTTTCTTCCGGGACCTGATCCGTTCAGTAATGACCTGGAGGAGGTGGTGGAGTGCATGTTTATGAAGTTTGCAGATGACACCAAATTGGAAGGAGTAACTGATATACCTGAGGGCTGCCA
Organism: Podiceps cristatus; assembly: GCA_000699545.1. Taxonomy (NCBI): domain Eukaryota; kingdom Metazoa; phylum Chordata; class Aves; order Podicipediformes; family Podicipedidae; genus Podiceps; species Podiceps cristatus. The sequence continues at coordinate 50,126 of KL258579.1, read as the reverse complement.
TGCAGGGGGATCTAGACAAGATGGAGGAATGGGTCAACAGGAACCGTACAAAATTCTACAGGAATAAATGCAAAGTCCTGTCCTTGGGAGGGAAGACTCCCCCTGCAATGATACAGGCTGGGGAGCAGCTCTGCAGGAATGGACCTGGGGTTCATGGCATACAGCGAGCTGCGCATGAGCCAACCCCGTGCCCCGGCAGTGGTGATGGCTAACAGCATCCTTGGCTGTAGAGTCAGTAGGTTGGGAGAAGTTACCGTACTCCATTACCCAGCATTTGTTAGACTGGCCTTACAATACTGTGTTACCCATCCCTCCTGATAAAAGAAAGGCGATAATCAAAGGAAGTGAGTACAGTGGAGGGCCACCAGGTTGGTCTGGGGCTAGAGCACTTGTCTGGTGAGGAAGCTGGACTTGTTCAGCCTGGAGAAGAGATGGCTTCAGGGTGAACCGAGGGACTTCCACTACCCACAAAGAAGTTATCAAGAAGATGGAGCCAGGTTGTTGACAGTGGTGTGTGGTAGGAGGATGAAAGACAAAGGATATAAGTTGAAACAAGAGATGTTCATGCTGGATATAAAAAAAATCCCTCATTTTTTCACCAAGAGGCCAGTCAGGCAATTGAGGAAAACTTGACAGAGAGGCTATCCAGCCTCCATATTTGGAGGCTTTCAAGACCCAGCTGGGTGAAGCTCTGAGCAACCTGGTCTGATCTCATAGCTGTCCCTACATCGAACAGGAGGTTGGATGGAGGTCAGTTTCAACCCGTATTATTCTGTGAAACAGGGTCAAATCCTCTGCGATTCACTGAGGCTCCCCCTGAAAGGTGATTGCATGCTCAGCTCATGGCAATGTCAGTGAGGTGATGGCTTTTTTACAGCATCATCCCTACACAACGGCTGTAAATGGATAGGAAATATGTGCAGATTTAAAATGCTAAAACCACAAGTGCAATAAATATCTCAGTTCAATGTCAGTAGGTCAATGCTGAGAAGGTAAAACAGAACATCAGATGTTTTTTTTTTCCCCAAAGCCCAACTAACTTCACAGACAGAGGATGTCATAGAAGTGGTTTATGAATAACCTATTTCAACAACAGGATTTGTGGCTTGTGTATCAGTGTGGTAATACTACGGCAGCTGCTCTTTCAACAGTTTGGATTACATGTATGCACTTCACCCAGCAATTAAAATACTTACATTGATTAGTGGTAGATCAACATGCAAAAATTCCTGGGTGGTCTGCAAATCCCTAATTATACGTTTTCGCAAGTCATTGAAGTTTCTTAACCTTTTTGCATAGTTGTTGTTCTTACTCTCCTTCCCACCTTGCAATGTCTCAATACAGATTATTTGTTAGAAAGCTAAGAACCAGGCAGTGTTTCCAGGGAAAAAGAACAACTAAAAATATTTATGTACCATATTTATCCAGTTGCAGTGTCTTGTACCATATTATTTTACAACTTAACATTTTACAAGAACATGAAGCATTGGCCTCAAACTGTCATAAGATATGAAAGCGCTTATGCCAGACCTAGAAAGCAGTGTAGAGCAATAATATGCCAATTAGATGTGTCCATTTACTTGCAGTCAGAGGAAGGCAGCATTTTTATCCTTCCTTCTAGATAAACCACTCGTACTAGTTATGAATGAGAGACTGAAACTGAATTACTCAGCCTGCTTATCAAGAACAGCAAGGGCCAGATTCTTCCGCTTGCCTGGCATGAAGCATTACTTTTGAACTTAGTGGGAGCTTCTGGGCTATTCAGTGTAATTAGGGCATCACAACCAGGCCAGTATCTTCTGAAAATATTTGCCACTATTCCCATTTTGAGACTGTAGTAGTGATGAAAGGCAGAAATGATCCTCTGCAGTGACCAGTTATTAAGAAGTAGCCTAAATGTAAAAGATAAACCCCGGTAACAAGTTTCAACCACCAACAGCATGGGTTGAATTTGAAAGACGAGCCTAAAGTTAAAATATCATCCATCTCATAAGACATCTGGCTGTCTTTTCTTTCCTACTTATTTAAACACAGTTTTGTCAGTCCATTCTTTTTTTGGGTTTTCCCATTTGATATGGACCAACTTGCCTCCTTTTCCCAGCTCCCGACCCCCTTGTTTCCTGACGGGATGCGGTCTGACCCAGCTGTGCCGGATCCCTGGAGGCGGCGGGACTGAGAGGAATGTATACTGCGGCCTTTGATCACAGATCTCCTCTCCTACAAAACTCATCTGTGACAGGTTGCTGATGACTCTTGCTACCGTGATTTTCCGGTTTTGGTGCGGCCATGTGTTCAAGTGTAAATTGATAGGCCACTTGGGCCTAATCTATCATTTGATTTTCCTGCTTTTCAGGGGTACTGGGAAATTTAAATCTACTTACTTAAATCCTACTATGGAAGGATGTAATACAGAGGTAAGCTGACTAATGTGATAGCTGACTGGCTGCATCTTGTTAGTAAAAAAAAAAAAATAATATCAATATTTGATGTATCTTTTGTGGCCCTTCCACCTTGTTTCCATTAGACACCATATTTCTTGTATCTATTAGCTTACCTCTAGGAAAAAAAAAGTGGATTTATCTTCATTGCTATCAATCTAACTTAATCATAGGAATTTAGAGTGCTAAATTAGGCATACACTTGGGATTTCTATATCAAAAAATCTGAAATACTCATAATCCTTCTCCACATAGGGTTGCCCTTTGAAAAACAGATGTAACTCATGTAGCCATCTGATCCTTGTTTCCTTTTGAAATGCCTATCTGTATAATTATACGAAGTCACACAGCTTTAATTCTCCCCTAACTGAAGTCAGTAGCAAAATTTCCATTGCTTTTAAGAGAGAAGGAACAGCTAGTACCAGTGCTAGTTAAAGTAGGTACAAATCTTTCATCTGGTTTTAGAGGCAGCTGGAATAGGCCCCTGCTCTCCATCTGAAATTCTGACCCATTTAGTTTGATCTTTTACCAAAGATGTTTTCCTGCAGCTGATGTCCAGTTTACACTGATTAAGATATGCCAAATATAAATTCTGATTACACCGAGTAACCTTGCCTGTCATGAGAAGGCAAAGAAAAGGGTGTCTGGCTTTTCAGTCCTTCCTCTCACTCTTAAATATCTTTCCAATAAAAGAAGGCCTGACCTGAAGGCTGCTGAAACCAGTGGAAACTTATCCACTTTCAAATAAGTGGGTTTTAAATAAGGCCTACCATTTTTAAAGCAATGAACTCACATACAGTCATTACTTTGTGATGGATATTTGCAGCTGGGGCTAATAATAGTCTTTAAAGTTCTTAATGATAAATCTCTTGTAAAATGTTTAACATGTTTAAAATGTTTAACATTTTTAGTAGGGACAGTGGCGATAAGACAAGGGGTAATGGTTTTAAACTGAAACAGGGTAGGTTTAGGTTGGATATAAGGAGGAAATCCTTCACAATGAGGGTGGTAAAGCACTGGAATGGGTTGCCCAGAGAGGTGGTGGAGGCCCCATCCCTGGAAACCTTCAAGCCCAGGTTGGACGGGGCTCTGAGCAACCTGATCTGGGTAATGGTGTCCCTGCTCACTGCAGGGGGTTGGACTAGATGGGCTCTGGGGGTCCCTTCCAACCCAAAACATTCTATGGTTCTATGATTCTATGTCCTGTATTTATTTACATTTCAAACATTAAACATGTTTACCTCTACTGGGGTTTATCAACTGTAAACAAACAAACAAACAAAAATGCTCTGACTATTTAACCCCTGCAAATTGCAATCATTCTTCTGTAGGATCAAAATCTGAATAGAATTATTTCCTTTTTCTAGCCTCCTTCGATGGAAAGTTTATATTATACCTTGAGAATGGTCTTTATCAGGTTCTCTGATAGGTATTGTCATTCTGGTTATTTTTTTTTTTTTTTTTTTTTTTTGGGACCATGTCTACATATTGTATTAGCTGCAAAAAATGCATATCAATGGAGAGGAGTTTTGTACATATGTTAGTCATCAGCATCTTATACAATGCAAATTTTGCCTACAAGTAAATTTCTGAATTCCTATCTTCCTCTTATATAACCATTTCTGACACAAGCAAAATCCCACTGACAACTGAGGGACAGGTCTGTACGTTCACAGCTATGCCTTGCTCCATATGTAGAGAAGAGGAGGTGGATATGTCACTAGAATCTCTTCCTCCTCCTCCTCTCTGGAACCAGTCACGTTTTGTGAAAGAGGCATCAGATGCGAAATCAGAATTGGTTTTCTGTCCAAAACTCACTGAAATTTTGAGCTGATGGAGGGGTTTAATTTGGGTCCTCTCCCAAGCAGAAACACATTTTGAAAGTTGAACTTAAAAGTCTCTTTCTGAAAGCTGCATTAGTATTAGCAAACACTCTTTACTGTCGCTGTGGGATACAGCACTTTAAATCAGCTATTTCATGATGGAATTTTCCGCCCCTTCCTCAGAGGCTGTGAACTGTTCAATCTAAGTCAAGCAGAGCATTGGCAATACTTGCAGCCCCCTTTGGCAGGCAAACAGCAAATGACTCTTGGCTGGGATTCTGTCCCAAAACAACTATCCCTATTGGAAACCTTAGCTAAAACAAGGAGCACCACATCTGTGATCTATACGTTTCTCCTGCAGGCCTCCTAAAATAAGGATAGATAAATATAGAAACTTGTCAGGGCCAGCATGTGGGGATGAAACTTTTATCTGAAGTGGGGAGAACAGACAGATGGTCGTGGCACTGAGTTTGAGGTAAACCCCAGCCCTGCTCCCAACCTGCTGTGGCATTTGCACCTAGGCTGGCTTTTCCAAGTCACCCTGGGAGGGTTACCAGAGTGGAGAAGGCATGGCACTAGTGCTGGAGTGAGGAAACTCATGTCTCTGTCAGACAGTGTTGCCAACGAAGACTGTTGGAGGTTAGTTTTCTGGAGACCAGAGTCCTGCTTCTGCAACATCTCTTGTTTATGACTGTAGGAAAGTTGCTTCTCCATTTGGTATCTTTCTCTCTCCTCCTTTCACTGGCTAGTTAGGTGGTGCAGGGATGCACACGCAACATGCTGCAAGAAGAATCCACCTCAGTAGTCCCATAAAACCTCTATCATTAATTTGTAGAAAAAGACCTGCTTGTGCAGGTCTGGGCAGTATGATGATACACGTGCTCAGGCAGTGCTGTTGGATGCAACTTGGTTACTGATAGAGAATGAAATGCAGGAAAGCAGACGAGAAGAATACTCGTCCAGCCCTTATTCAGGCATACATGAATTCTTGTTAAAGAGTTAGCAGAAGGTAAGACCCCCTACCTATCTTTTCATTACTGTCCTCAACTGCAGCACCAACCCACAGGCAACGTGACCACAATACCAGTGTCAGTATCAGAAAGCAGCAGGAAACCCAGGCAAGCCCCTTTGCCCTTTGTATGTGAAGCTTGGGGTGTTGTCGTAGCCTGGATTGCGGCTTTGACAATAGGAAAATCACTCTAAGGGGCTCCCAAAGAACCCAGTGATTCTGAATTATGCACAAATTGTCCACTTCTTCCAGACAAGTCATACAAAAAAACAGCAATAACCTCAGCTTTAGAGCAAATACTCGAAAATGAGGGTAAGTAGTGCCTTCTGTGGCGTGACTGCAGGTGTAATTCATTGTGGGCCCTTTGAAACTCTGGAGGGAAGGCACTGCCAATTTACAACACATGACCATCTAAAAAATCAGGAGCTGAACAGATAAAATATTTGAGACAACAGAACTTCTGTATATGAAGTATTGCACTGGAATCTGCTCAGCTGAGCCTAGGCACTTGCAGAGATAATCACTGGAGCTGAGGCAGGGTTAAATGTTGCATTAATACACATGATAGGTCACTGTCCTTTAGTCTTTCCTTCTGGGAGGAAGTAAATAAATGTGTCAGTTTAATCTAGCACATTAACCTTCCTCTTAATCCTACAATTTACTTACTAGGGGATTTGTATAATCTACCCGATAAATAAGGACAGTAATTATTCCTGCTACAGAGGGCTGTGAGAAATATTTGCAATGAAGCTTGAAGCTGGATTTAAAAACTGTTTTCGTTTTATTAGAAACACAAAACTCTGGCCAGGTTTCCTGGAAAATTCCACGGGGCCCAATGCAGGTGGAAGCTCATTTTCTGTATGTGTATGTGTTTGCTTAGCCAAAGCGTAGAGCCAGGGTTGCACGCGGTCCTGAACAGTGGAGAAGAAGAAGCTCTAGGGATATCGTTGCAGGAGCACACTGAAAGATCAGCCTTGTGCTTCACGTAGGTCCAGCCACCGCATGATCCCACCAAGAAGTCTCATGGTGGAGAAAAGCAACATAGGCCCATCCATCCCCTATCTGCTAACAGGAGGTATTGCCTCCTCCACAACCCTGGATGCCCCTGTCTTGTATTAAAGCTATTTCCTTAACTTTCCTTTCAGGAGAAGAAATCAAATGTGTCTTGAATTATCAGAAATCTAACAGACAGCAGGACTACACGGGAAAGTCCTACAGGACTTCAGCGATTCCCTTGAACAGAAAGCCCTTTTCCTGTCACAGCAGTGAGCGAACCCATTCCTTCCCTGAAGATAAAAATGCTTTTCAGAGTTTCCCAGGGCACGTGGAAATCAACACAGTGCCCTTTGAGGGCTCAGTACATCAAGAGCAGCCTTTGCATTCCCTTGAACTTCTGTTTGCCTGGATTACATCTTCACTCTTGCCTGAACACTGGGTAGCACAGGAGTTGACCAGCCCCTGCCCCATTGCAAACACAGTCAAGATGAGCAACAGAAAAAAGTCCTATCTATCTCCTGGAGAAGTTTTTGTACTATTTCTCATTGCTAAATATGTGTTTGTAGGTATGACAGAGACATAGAGGTCAGGTTTTACACATGTGATCATCATAGTCACTTTTTGTTGATTTGATTTTGTTGATATCGATTCCCTCAACACACACATAAAGCTTGATTTACGAAGCTTGGGGTGAAGGAACATTTGGACACTTCCCATTATTAATGTTGCTGCAAGTTTCTACACTGAATACACGGATGTGGAGGACTCCTGGCTGCCCACGTTCATATCCATCTGTTCTGATGGCAGGCTGCCCACGTAGACTAGCTGGACTTCTGTCCCAGGATATAAGTATTCTGCAATAGGGGGGTCACTTAGGCCACACTTTAAACTTTTTCAGCAGGACAGCTTTCCTAGTGGGTAATTAATTGAGCTTCCAGCAGTGTCTGTCAGCTGTTTGCGACAAGCATGTTTGCTTGATTAAGCAGCCCTGATAATACTAAGTGCTCCATTTCCTATCAGGTCTGAAGGGTGGGGGACTTGTCTGTATTTAAGACTACTACATATGAATTAATCTTTTGAGTGCTGAGTTCCTATACCTATGTGTGCAGCCGACATGGGAAGATAGCTTTGAGCCAGAGCTTTACAGAGCCTGGAAACCAAGCCTAGCACAACTGCTCAGAACTAAATGGAAGAAATCTCAGTAGAGAAGGGAATTGAAAAGGTTTAAAGTTATAAATTCATTCACAGTAAGAAAATTGTTGCAGCTGTTTTCAAAACTCTGCAGAAGAGGAATCTTCTCAGGGACTGTGTTGGTATACAGGGGTTATCCTATAGCACCCTATACTGGGGCAACACAGCATCTTGTAGCTGGGATCTCCTCACCCTCCTCAGCTAACAATGCTTTTAAGTACTTCTGTAGGGAATGTGGTAGAATCCCGTCACTCTCTTCTACATCTAGAAATAAGAGGCATCAACTCTTTTAATAATAACCTCTCAAACTATGTGCTATTTTTACTATTTAAAAACTTCTGTAGCTTCTTCAGCATTTACAGCTCCTTCCAGAGACTTTCGAATTATTCTTTCATATCACCAAAAAGCTCCAAATCCAAACCCTAGCATGCTTTATGTAGCATAGAAGAGAGATAGCTGTAACTAGATGTGTGGGAGTACTGTGATACTGCTCTAACGCTCCCCTTGCTCATCTCTCTTTTGAAGCAAACTCAAACTCATGAGTTACATCAGCTAATCCATTTAGAAGCCCTTTTATGGCTGTTACCAACAGTTATTTTTGCCCTTAAGTGAGGCAAGCAGAGGGCTGGCACCTACGTCTCCCAAACAAATGAACAACCATGAAGAGCACAGGGAGGTTACTGCTTCCACCTTACCTTCTCCTATGGCCATGTCAGAACACCTGTGCCCCAACCCTAAGGGCACTAACAGGCCTTAACTGCCCTAAACAGCCACACCTGGGGCCTCCATCTGTGCAATCTCCATCTTTCACTCCAGGAGCTCCATTTAAGCTCAGTTTGGGGGCTTTAGTTCCATTTGAGCTCCTCCATCAGTGTGCTTGGCTCTGCTCTAGGCTTCCCTAGTTTCCTTACTGGTCTTCTTGGATGGACCCTAAAGCTGTGTTGCAGGTAGCTTTGTGTTCAGTCCTGTCTCTAGTCCTTTTTCCTAGCTGGAAAGTTTGTTATCAGTACCCTTGTTTCTAGGCTTATTCTGTGCAGTTCCTGACTGCGCTCCCTGGATGGAGGCCAGGCCATCGTCTTGCCTGTCGGTGGATGTGGGTGCTGCCGCCATACCACCCCCACTCACAGCCTGAGGGGTGAGGGCATGGCATAGCCTGCCATGGGGCCTCCCTCGGCAGCTGGCTTGTTCCCCTGGGGTCCTGCTGTGGCTGGGCGTTCAGACCAACACCTGGGTTTTTGTGGGTTGTCTTCCTAAGGAGAGTGGGGCTTGGTTTGGAGGTGTTTTGGGATACACACGGGACTTTTCTGTTTCTTGCAGGGAAGAGAGAAGAGTGTTTCTTGTTAATTGTGTCAATAGACAATCCCAGCTTGTGGAAAGGCACAACAAAAAAAGGGCATTATACAGCATTTTCTCTGATTTATGGATTGTCTCTGAATGGACTTTTTAACAATAGCATTTGTTCCCATAATGCCCATTAAATGCAGATGGCTGATTTATTTCCCTGATGTTCCCATCAGGACGCAGCTCCAAACTGTGCGTGGCAGGGGGATTACCGTACTTGCTGGGTGGTTAAAGTCACTTGCACTCTAGCCTCTTGCCACCACCTGAGGCATGTGATAATCACTCAACAATGCACTGCCTGTCACCTTGTATTGCTTAGCCCTGAGTCCTACTTAAATGCAGCCTTGTCAAAAGTCGCTGTGAATTATTAGCAGAAAGGCCACCCAGGAGACAAAGATCCTGCAAGCAAGGAGTACAGGGCAAGGTATTGATTGGGTGGAACAGAGCTATCAACATGCTGAACAGTTCATGTGCAATGTATGTGATAGTGTAGCAGGCTAAAGCTTGTAAGGACTATGCATAATGTTAGCTCTAGCCAAGTGAAGAGGTTGAGTGGGTGAGGGGAACTATTTTGCCTTTCCTTGGCCAAACTCTGTAAAACCGGAGCTGCAAATCCATCAGTCCTGTGGTTTGCTTGCACAGATGCTTGAAGAAAAGGTTCAAATAACTGGGTTTAATCATCTTCAACTCACTTCTTAGTTACAGTTCAGGTGGGAGGAGCATCAGCAATTGCTCTCTTAGTCTCCTCAATGGGTAGAGAGAATGACCAGACATCACTAAAATACGGGTGTAGACTTATTGTGGGAGAAAGGGGTGAATGAGTCCTTGTCCAAAGTGTCCAGTGCAGTGTGTGTGATTGCCCCTTCAGGGCTGTGTCTGCCCGGACAGCTGAGCTGCAGAAAGGTTGCTGTGGCTGTATGAAGGCACCTATAAAGGATCATGGAGATACGCATTTTGGCAAGAATATTCTTGTAGGTTGCATCTATTGATGTGGTGGTATTAAGTCCAAACAGCAGGAGCTCGAGATGTGCAGGGGGATGTGATGAAGGAGATGCTGTTTCACAGGTGAAGTAATGACAAGAGAATGGAAGTATGAAAACAAATGCAAAGACTACCAAAAAACAACCTAGCATCAAGAAAAACAGTCAGCTATTATTGCAATTCCCTGAGGCTCTTGACGTAAAGGAAGTGCAAGTGAAAAGATCTATAGTGTTCTGGGCCAGGGAGACTGCAAGAAAATTGTAATTAATGCTTATCAATGGAGAGTTATTGTGGTCAGCCTCTTGAATTAAAGCAGCTGGGGATTTCTGCACCTGTACAGGCAATGATACCTGAAGCTTCACTATGCTCAGCAGTTTGGTAACAGATGAGCAAGATAAAATCAGTTGTGAAGTATTAGTTTGGGGATATAAACCAGAGGTTTCAATGCAGCAGAAAAGTTGCTTTATACTTTGTCACTACTGATGAAGAGAAAAATCAGCAAATATATTTTGTTCATCTTCATTGTGGTGACTACAGACCTTTTTTAACCTGTTGCTTTTGCTGGATGCTTTAAATAGGCAATCACAAATCAGAAACAGTAAAAATCTGTATAATTTTTCATTACAGCTTAGGTGAGGCCAGTGTATGGCGAATGATCAAGAACAAGTTAGCTTGGTTCCCTTTGTGCAGAGCACCAAGGATAGGGTTGTTGATGGACAGTGTGCTTTGTTAGGCATTAATGAGGATGACACTGGCTTGTCTTCAAAGGAATGTGAAGGAGCGGGAGTGGTGGTGGTGTTTGAATATGGGACGGGGGTATCATCCTCTCTGCACTTTCCTCAGTCCACATTACCTCTCATTCTGTTACAGAAATATACCTTGCACCACCCCTGAAAAAAGGGAACAGGAAAACTGGGTGTGTGTAATTAGAAATGGTTGATGATGCTTGATAATAATAATCAAGAGTACATTTCTTCCATAACTGGGGCTTTGCTTACTGATAGTTCTTTGTTGGGGATTTTTTTGGTGTTGAAGTTCTTCAGGGGACCTCTATTTTTGAGATGTCTAACTTTAGGCTTAAAGGGGGGGGGGGGGGAATTGTTTTCCCATATATGCCTTTGTCTGGAGGAACTGAGACACTGAATAAGTAGGTATTTTGGTCAATATCATGTAACAATTTATTTGCTATAATTATGTGAAAATGCAGACTCTGAGATGCAGGGAGATACTGAGTAGCTCCTTTATTCAAGTACTCTTGTTTTTGTCAACATGATACCTATTTTGAGTGCAAATGGCAACTAGCAGCCTGAGTTGAGTATGATGATCTATTATTTTTTTATACTTGGGCTGCCTACTGTGTACTATCAAACTTGCAGGTTGTGATTTGGGGCTGAGGTGGGCTGAAGTATGTGTCTAATACTTAATAAAGTGGATCCTTAATACCCAGCTACTAAAGTGTTTCAGTTAGTGGTATCATGCTAATATCTAGGGTGGAATCCTTATTTGAGGACTTAAGGTACTATTGCATTGTGGTGTGGGAGACATATTGGGCTGGACATACAACCACTAAAAAGCTAGTATGGAAAAATTTCTTAATGTTCTAGATTTGTTGAATTGCA
>KL258579.1:20548-38697 GCA_000699545.1 Podiceps cristatus | reverse complement strand
AGAGTGTGCACTATTTTTGGGAGGTATGGGATTAAGAAAAAAACTAAAGACTTGAAGGAAGTGACAGTGTGTTTAAGAAATTTTTAAGCTGTGCACTTGTGTGTATTTTTTTGTGAAATGTTAATTTTGAAAGTAAGTTAGTGTATTTAGAAGGGGAACAAACTGTCTATTTTTATATTCTTTGCATTGTTCCCAGAAGGGAAAGTTTTTCATTCTCTCAAATTGCTCAGTGTGACCCATAAAAAGAAAAATCCACCTGGTATCTAGTAATAGCGTGATGTAGCTGGTTTCCTTAACTCTTTGTCAATTTGATAACATCATAGTTAATTGACAAGAGATTGTTGCTCTGGCCTAGGGAAGGTCTTGCTAATACTTTTTTTTTTTTTTTACAATAAGGATAGACCCAGAGCATACTGCTCTGTAGTTGTGGTTTGTCTATCAGTTGAGATGCCAAACTTGCCTAAGGCAAGTACTACTTTTTTTTTTTTTTTTTTTTAAATTTGCATTAAACAAAGAACCTTTTGAGGAACATTTGTAAGTCTGAGACCTCACTTGGCCGACCAAGTAAACAATGTCATATGTGCACTCTACCCCCCCTGACAAAGGAGGAGAATATCCCATTGCTGTGTTATAACCTATTTAACTTCTTCCCATGGGATGTAAGACTACACAATGTTTCCTTATGAAGGTCTCGTACCGTACAGTCAGAGGTGGGCTCTTTCCTATTTGCCCCATGCAGTAACCTTAGATATCTCTTCCTGATGGATCGCCAGCATCTACCTATTTGACCCCATGCCTTCATATTTGCTGTGGATTGAATTTATTTCATTGAAACTAAAACTTGCAGATTATCTTCTCAAATTGCATACTTCAAAAAAGCCTTTTAAAGGGAGTGCCTTTTGTTCTGTTTTTGCACAGGACATGGCAGAATAAGATCCTAGTTCAGGACTTAAGATACTGTTGCTATTTTATTTCAATATAAATACCCAAGCTCCTCAGGAGACAAAGGGGGTAAAGGCGAGATAATTGTGCTTACAGTATGTTGAGAAATGGGATTTGTTTAGCTCAAATCCCATACTCTGAAACCAGATATTTCTATGCAGAGGCATGGCTAAATTGCAGTAGAAAAAAACACCTAACAGTAAATTTTTATGTGAAAAGACATCATTTCAGTTTAAACCCAGGAAAATCCTTTCCATTGGGGTTGAATTTCTGAGTGCATATATTCTACCTCACCCTTTCACCTTTATTGCAGCGTCTAAATATTTCTAGATAAAACCTTTCTTTCATGCTGTAGTGTATAGTTTGGATAAGAACGCAGGTTTACCTGTGCAGTTCTGCTCCATGCACTCTCTTCCTGACTACAAAAAAATCAACAAAAAATAAATACTTGCTACCTATAAAAAGGAAAAAAAAATACTCTCAGGTTAGAGCCTGAATTGGTTAAAAAGGTGATTAGAAGTCATCCAAACAACTCTGGTTCACAGTAAATGAAAATCTGGCTCACTGTCTTAATATCTTCAGGAAACATTTTTGATTCAGAGATAGCATCACTGAATTTCTTATATAATAAACCACATGACCCTCTCCTTATGAAACTTATTTGAAGTAGTCTTTCATTTAGGGCTACATGCTTAGTGTCTGATTTTTTTTCTCCTTAGTTCACTGCTAGTAGGTAGCTATTGACAATTCCGTATCCACATACATCTTGGAGCTTTGTTAAAGACTTAATATATGAAAAGTGACATACTAAAGTGTAATGAATGACAAATGTCTTTGTAAAGAAGTTGCAAAGTACCTTATTACTGTAGAATGTATTTCACCTGAAAAGCCTCCTGCAGTGTGGTTACCTGCATAACTGCTTAAGTTCTCTGTGGTTATAGCCCTTTCAGTTTGCAATCCCTGACATGTAAAGGGAGATGTGGTTGCTGTAGGATGGCAGCTACTACTTCAGGTCCTTTTAAGACAGGTTTCAATACTCAGGTGGTGGGTTTTGTCTACTGATTGCATCCATAGAGAAATCAAATTCTTTCAGGACTTGAGAGGCCCAGGTCAACTTGAAGGCCAATGCAGCATTGTAGAGAACTGGTAGCACAGAAGGAAAGATAGATCTCCATTCCCCAACAAGCTTTAATGAATAATTATGCAAGAAATTGTCTTCAAAAAAGCTTCCAGAATGGAAGTGCCATGGTAGAAGACAACTGTAAATAATGTGCGGGGTGTTATTTGTTTGTGTGTGGGGTTTTTTTGGTTTGTTTTTTTTTGTTTTTGTTTTTTGTTTTTTTTTTCCCCAGGTATAGGCTAGCAGTTCAGTGTGCAGTTTTTTCTCATCTCAGGAATTGTATGGCAGCTAGGATGTGGTACTATAGGATGTTGCCACTGAAGTAAAGGAAGAATGCTGGGAAGGGTCATTCCTCTTCTCTTTCGTTTCTGTGGGCAGCACTTGCAGTTAAACCAGTTTAGCGTAAGTGTAAATCCATGGGATTTGATGTTTAAGCAGCATTAGATGGCCAACGTATCTAAACTGCTCAGACATAGACACAATTAGTTTGGATCAAAGCAAACTACTTTCTTAGGATATGGAGGTAAATGTCTTAAGTACGTTTTTTTCAGGCATGTCAGGTGGCAGCCTTGCTGTGTATTGTGGGAAGGAAAGCTAAGGCCAGTCTCTGATATTTTTATCCAAAAGTTCATTTGGTAGCACAGCGTCAGACTGCAAAGCATCACAGAATAAAGGATTACTGGATGTGCTCTAGTTCATCTGGAAGGTTTGAACCCAGGGCACAAACAGTTGGGTAGTTACTGGGTGTTCTGATTGTAATGGACCCTTATGACCTCCATCTCTCTTCAACCTGGTTTCATCAGCCTTGCCTGACAGTGAGCCACAGTACAAAGTGAACCTGTGTCGGATGTGAGCTCCTCACCACATTTATGTCAAATTAGTTAGGGAGCAGAGTGTGGAAATGATGCTGCCTTTTGCTTTTGGGCCAACTTTGTGCTATCTGCAGGAGGACAGAAGGTACCTGATGCAGCGTAATGTTCGAGTATCATGAACGGGTAACTGATCTGGCAACTAATACTGAGTTGATATTGGGACCACTTGGGGAACAAATTTGAACTGGCAGAGCAGGCAAATGCATTGTGGCATTTCTTCGTCTGACAAAAGAACCCCTAAAGCCAGAATTGTTTTATGTCAGATCCTGGTCTGAGGGCTTTGGGTAGGTAGATGGACCTTGCTTTGATCACATAGTTACCACCTGGAAACCTCCTGTGAATTCTCATTTACCAGGCTTGTCCTGCTCACTAGTGTTCATGTACCAGCACAAATTCCTTGTGTAGAAAGCCAAAATTGTAACTCATTCTTGTGCTTTCTGAAACATGAGTAAATAGCTCAGGTTCCACTTGGCTCTTGGTGGTTCACAGCTGAGCTTTACACTGGAGTAGGTACGGATATCTCAGTATCCCCCAGAGTGTGCACAAACCCGTGTATCTGTCTCTTCTGGCAGATCCTGCTAGCAAGAGCAAAAGTGGAAAACCACCTTTCTTCTTCAAAGAAGGTGGCTTCACAGGGGATTTTGGCTCCGTTTTCTTTCTCAAGAATCTTTTGAGCTTTGCTAGTGAAGATCCTTAATGACTATATAAGCTAATAATTCACTTCTCAACATTTGCCCAGAAGCTATTGTAATTTGTATGATATCGTTATGTAAGGCTTATCACAGTCTTATTTTTTTCCATTGTTTGTTTTCAGGAGGTAAGTTTCCAATCAATAAAGTATGAACTAGTAGGTTTACAAATCAAAACTCATCCTGTGCGTGCACACATAAGAAGTTCTCAAGGGAACAGGCAGGTTTTTTTATGGACAAGAATTCATATCTTCAAGGACTCAGAACCATGTATTTTTCATATATATTCAGTAATTCTTGTAACACTCCAAATCCTGTTTTGTTTTTAAATGGCACTTGAAACTTAATTTGGTGTCAGTGGCTACAGATATATTAGATTGCCACCCCACCAGCCCCCCTGGATTTTCAGAAAATGGGTGTCCATTTTTCTGGTTAGACGCCTTCTGAATCCGAGTCCTTTCAACTCCAGAGTATACAGATTTTTAACTCTTTCTCATCAGAATTTTCTAAAATAAAAAGGAAAAAAGAGCATTTCTTCTGTTCAGGACAGTAATGACTGAGCTTTAGAAATCAAAGATAGAAGTTGGCACCAACAATTATAATATTTTGGGATTATTCCATGGATACATTTATATTCTAATAAATTTATTTAGTTTTTATTTTCTTTCAAGCTTTGTACTCATTTTTGCTTATTGTTGGAGAAAAGCCACTGAAATGTAAAGGAAAATGAGCATGCCAAGTAGTAAAAACAACTCTGAACAGAACCTCTATGACTTTTCTGCCAAAAAGTCCATTACAGCTCTGGAGCTGGTGGTGAAATAACTCTTTATGTTGCACTATCCTTGTGCAGCTACTAAAATTCTTGTTCATGTTAAAAGCTTAACACCTGCTCCACCTTCTGTGAGCTTCCAAGATGGTTTGCCAGACACATGTGCTCAAGCATAGGCAAGGATATACCAAACTGACTGGAGAGCTATATGTTGGCTCCATAACAATAGTAGTTAGATCAAAGTGAAGTTTGAAGTCCTCATGAAATACCTCTTTTTCTTTCTCCCCTGTATAAACTGCTTGTCAAACAACTTAAGGTTTGTGGCAACTTTTGCTTTATTTGTATGGATGGATGGATGACCACATGAAAGAGGGGTTTTCTTTTGGAGGTGGAAAGGAGGGAAGGGCTGAAGGAGGTTCAAAGATAGTTAATGCAAATATTTTTTAGCTTTGATATCTAAATTTTGTCTCCATGTTGTTTTACATCAGATTTGGTTAATACCTTCTGAATTTATCAAAAGGTGTCATTATTTAGTATACTTGAAAAATATGCCTATGCTTTGATTTTGATATTTTGCTACAAAAACTTGCTTTGTATGCTAGCCCTTTTCTATGAGGTGTCAGCATTGAAAATAGACTCAAGCTGCTTGATTGTTCTAGGATTGAAACAAGCTATAAGGCTTCTCAGAAACAGTGCTGTACTCTAATGCTTTTCTGGACATGGGAATGTGTATACACACATGGTGGGTAAAACAGCCCTAGGAATTAACCTAGGGAAAAATAGTGTTGTAATTCCACAAGCATCTGAATATCCCTGCCCTAGTCTGTGGCTGAGATGTCACTTGCTTCAACAACTTTCCACGTATTGGGTACAGTGCTGATAGCTGTAGCAAACACCCTCTTCTGACCTCCTTTACTGTGTTGGTAAACGAAGAATGGAGACAAATCACAGCCTTCCCTTCTGTGGGGTGTTGTAATAGCTCCCCTGCAACCTACTTGTGAGGCAAAGAGGTGGGAAAGATGAGAAGGAGCCCTGTAGCCAGTCTTTGCTCCTTTCCCAGCCACCACAACCAGGAACCACAGTCTGATGTTGGGTCCAGGACATGAACTATGTGATGCTGGAGGATAATGGTGCTAAGGAAGAGAGACATACCTTATTTCTTTTAAAGGAAGCTGCTGAGGCTGAGGAGGACCTGTCCATCCTAGGAGCCAGGCAAGCCCTACTCCTGGAGTGACAGCAAGGTGCTGGCCTGAGTCCAAAGGCATTGCTTCAGCTGAGGATGCGGAGGACATCTGGCAGGCATAGATCCATAAAGATACACCCATGGCGGTGTTAAGAGACTCAAGGCTTTAGATGGAATAAGACAATATGAAGTATGGATTACAATGGGAAACCAGATTATGGACCCTTGCTGTCACTGGTTACATTTAATCTCCTGTCCACAGCTGTGTGAAACAAAATGGCAGTGGAACTATTTGCAGCTGAGGGCAGGATGTATGTGGGGAGGTGACCTGCTACAGATGCAGTTTTGTGACAGTGGATGCGGATAGCTTAGGGTGTATGGCATTGATGTTTGATGCTAGCATGAATTCACATTTTGCTTGAAAACTGTCATGCAGCTTCATAGACTGTCTTGACAGTGACTTCTTGAAGAAAAAAAAATAAATGGAAATATCAAGGAGTGTCAGGTAGAAGAACTTAACTGGCTAAAATACAGAATAAGCTAATGAGTCATACCAGTGATTTAAACAATGTGCCAGCACTCGTGGAAAAAGTACAGAAGGCCTTAAATAGTCATCGGAAAAGCTGAGGCTGAAAAATATCCAGTAATATAAACAGGCTGCCCCTATGAATCTGAAGACATGCAACCTTCCAGACCTAGTACCTCAAGGTAGATGATGAACTCGGCCTTGGATTACTTGATTTAAGAATAAGAATCACTGATGAATGCAGGGAAACAATAACAAAAAGCTGTTGTTAAAAATCAGGATTTTTTTTTTTTAAAGCAGACATTGGCAAAAGGGGATGCGTAACAGGTTCTGTTAACTGTTTCTTCTGATGTGTGTTTCTTGAAATACAGCAGGGGTGGCCATCAGGTAATGCAACTTAAAGGATGGTGGCACAATGACTTGTTTGGGATATTGTGAAGCGTTAGTGAATTCAGCTTAGATTGGAATCTCTGCTTCGTTAACAGAGTAAATGAATCCATATCTGTACAATGCCACTGTACTCAGAGTGCCCTGAAGAAACCTTAAACAAGGAGAGGCAGGTGCTCACACTTGTTTGGATGTGTTCTCACTTTGCTCAGAGGAGAAAACTTCTCTGCTGCTCCCGAGGGTGAAAATGGACACCCAAAATGACACACACAAACTACTTTGTGGTGAAGTGTTTCTTACAAGAGAGTAAAATAGAAGCGATCCTCCATTCTCATTTTGTAAGGTGAATGGTGTCTTGGCCAGATTAGAGGAGACTATTGAGGTTATGCTATCATGAAGTGGGGTATGAGCAGTTTGAGAACTGTGCAAAGTTCACTAGGTATTTGAATAGTTATCAAAATGATCTAGTAGAATTATGGAGCTTTTTTTCCTATTGCAAATGGGGTATTTCTATGCTGACACTCATTTCAGAACACCCTCACCTTAAAGATTCTTGGTAAAATGTACACTTAAAGCTTTAATTCACGCTAAGGAATTAATAACTGCTGTACTTCACCATGTGTACTGTAATTCTTTTAATAGCTTCATTCCATTATCAACTATTTATTAAAAAGATTTCACCACAGATACGGGCTTTATGGAGATTACTGCGCACTATACTTAATTACCAGATGTTCAGTATGTTTGCAGAATATCTGGTATTCAAGTAAAATTCTGTGTGAAAACCATCTAAAATGAACAGTTAAAATACCACTGTAAAGCTTTGTATTATAATAACTTGAAATGGAAATTCCAGCTGGGCAGTGTTATGAAACTAAAACTATGAAGAATTTCAGCTTTACTCCAAAACAGCATTATTAAACTCCGGTGAAAATGTGTTTTGCTGTCTGAATTTACCTTGAATGTTCAGTCTATCAGATAAGAATCTGAAAAGCACATGGGTGATATTTTTATTTAGTTTATTGCTCTCTATCATCAAAACTATATAAACTCAACTGTATGCCTAAATCTGTAACCAAACTTCAGAGTTTTACAGTTAGGGGGTTTAAAATTGAGCGGTGCCAAAGCCAAGGGCAAGTGTGGTACTTTGTCTCAGTTCCATTCTGTAGCTTCCTTAAAATCCTGTTTTCCGTGCAGTTTTTTTACTACTCATTAACTTGGATCTCTTTAAATGTGCCCCTTGTAGAAACATGTGACTAGCAAAGATCCCCAAGGCAGTCTGTTGTAAGCTTATCTCACCACCTTAAAAGTAGAGATTTTGCTTTTCATGTCTGAAGAAGCTGGCTGATCCAGAATCTTTCTTTGTTTTTCTAACTTTAAGCCTGATTTTATTCCTATTTTATATCACTTTATACTGCACTGACATTGTTCATTTAAATGATCCTTTTCCTTCCATATTATTGATCTCGAGCAATTGTAGTCTTGTAGACTCCCTATTGAGCCTTATTTAATCCTAGGCTAGGCAAGTCAAGCTGTTTTCCAGTCTACTTTCTATTCATCTGCTAACATGTTTTTCTGGTTTTCATCTTCATGTGACCAGAACAGCACACAGATATTCTGCATGAAGTCTCATGAGTGCTCTTGTAATAAATGTCATAATTCCTTTTCAGGGAAATATTAATGAATCCCAGTATGTCTTTCCATAGCTGCATCATATCGGCAGTTCATAGTCAACTTGTGGTCAATTAAAGTAACCAGATGACTGTTCTCCACAGTTCTACCTTAAAAGCCCCTAGTTTGGATCCAAAATACTTGTCCCTACGCTCTCTATAATGTTACAGCACTGTATTTCACCCCCTTTCTCCAATGCCACCAAACACAGCTCAGACTGTACGCCAATTTCTCCCTCCCCAAATGCATGGCTATGTGTCAAACTGTCGCTAACATTAAATTTATCTTTCTGCAGTTATCTTTCTATCACACTTGCACTATTTACCAAAGCCAGCTCTGATGTTTCAATGATTCCTTGGCAAATACATCTGTTATTCATGTGCTGGAATAATTGAATCCTACTTGCAGTACTGGGATTTTCCTTCCAGTCTTACCTGCTGCAAAAAGGGCCTGAATGATTCAGTTCTTAGTAGAACCTGATTCTATAACAGTAATATGTATTTCTGCCTATATTCAGCTCCATATTTCTGTCTATGCTTGCTTCTGGCAGTAGTAGATCCATCCCATTGCTTCAGTGAATCTTCTTTTAAAGATCTCTTCCAGCCTCAACCTCAGCTGGTTCACTTTTAATGTTGCCCTTACTCCTTTCAAGCCCAACAAATGAGTAGCAAACAGTGCTATCTAACCTCTTTTTACTTTCGTTTGTTTTCTGTGAACTTAAGGGGCCTGGGTCTGCTCTCAGTGACCAGGGAAGTTTTGCTGTTGACTTTAGAGAACTGAACCAGGACCTAGGTTAGCAGTTCCCTATGGCTAATACCCATACAGCAGCAATCCCTTCAGCCCCAGGTGTGATTAATCCTTCATGAGCTGCATACTAAGGACATGAAGGCAAAAGTTGTGGTAGTGCACTTCATTTTCCTGTAGGCTTCTTGTTCACAGAATTGGTTTCTTCCCTTGTCACAACTTTATTAATAAGGATATCACCATAGCATCTAAGGGGATTATCACATAGTAAATGTAATTACATATTTCTCAGCATGTTGCTGGTATTTGGCAGTGAAACATAATAGATTTGATCCTTGTGAGTATCTTCCAACGTGACTGCTACAAGTCTCAGAAGTATCAAATTACCTGAAATAAAAAATTATAAAGAAATCAATGGCATATCTACTCTGTGAGGCACAGCTGAATTCTTACTAGCTTGTGTTTCAAACATTTTAGCTTAAGGTCTTATGTTTGCTTTGCAATGAATGTGGAAGCAATGTAAACACACTTTGGCGGAATTATTTGTCTATATCCCAGTAGGATAACTTTTGGTTGCATATGATTTGTGCCAGAATAATTATTTTAGTAGTGTAGCGATAAAGATGACCAAAATTACCATGCATCCTCACCTAAACTAGTCTCTCCAGTTCTTGCCACTTATTATTTCTTGAGACTAACTTGCTACTTTTGGTCTTTTGAAGTAGCATAATCCAAAATTTCCACTATTCCTTCTTATCATGGAAATAGCTGAAGTGATAGTCACAGGATTGATCCTTTAAATTTCAAGACACAATTTAACCACAGTTTAAAGCATGTTGCAAGAAATCAAAGGCAAGTGACACTGTTGTGGCTGTTTAGCATTTGTACTAATACTGTTGGCAGGACTCGGGTGCTATCCCAACACAACAAAAAGGCAATTTCTGTTCCTAAAAGGTTAGGGAGTTGTAACACTTTTTGGTTATTTTTCATATTAGTATTGGCAATTATACCACTGTCTGAAAAAAAACCAAACCACTTTAAAAGCATTCTAATGCTTATAATTGACTACTTGTGTTTTGGAGAAAGTTTGAAAAATCCAAGACAAAAGCTCAAAAAAAATCCCCAAAACTAAACCACCACCTTCCTGTCGTCCCCTCCCCCCCCAAAAAAATAAAAAAATTCTATGGTGGTTTTCTGGAAAACCTCTGTAGCTTAAGCTATTAAGAGCATCACTTAATGCCTAAGACTGGCAAGACTGTTGTTTCTAACAGGATGCAGGTGAGCTGCTGTGACAGGCGGGGTGGTGTGGATGTGGAGTTATTAGGATACTGGCAGGAGCAGTAAGGAAAAGTTTTGAGAAGTTAGCCAGGATGTTATAAGAAATTTGGAAATGCAGTTGGAGGGGAGGTGCGTATACTCACGTACGTGCTGGAGGATGGGAAGAGAAAGAAGCAGGCTGATGAATGTGACAAGGCACAAAAGGAAAGTGTGAAGTGTAGGAAACTGAAGAGAGGAAAATGTGAAGGGGGTTCAGGGAATGAGTGATTGAAGGGAGAGTATGAGAGAGAAGTACATTGGGCAGCTACCTAGCTAGACTGGCTGGGGCAGGGGACAGCAAACAGGGCAATACCCAACTCTATACCCTGCAAGGGTGAAGTGCAGAAGAGTTATATTTGCTCAAGTTATGTCAGCCAGCTGTGGGAAGTGATAAGTATGACAGAAATGATGATCATCTTAGGGTTTGTCTTGTAAAGCCTCTTTGCAGCGCTCTCAGTTGCGCACCAAGTGGGGTACTTGTTTTGCACAGGGTGGAAGAATGTAAGGTTTTCAAAGCAAGAGTGGCCGTAATTAGTTCATTTGGAAAAAAGGACCCCTCTGGGAGGCAACTTCCTGCCTCACTAAGAAATAGTGTGAGGTTTAGCTTGTTCCTGCATAAACTGTGAGTGACGTGGTGACTCATACTGTATGTAACACCCAAAGCCAAGCTGCATGTGACATAAATGACAGCAGAACAGGCCCCGTAGTGTTTTAGGCTTCATGACTGGGACATCCTGACAGCTTTCTCTAAGGCTAATTCAGCGGTTTCCTTCCAAACTGTCAAGTCTTGTATCTACAACTCTCCATTTCCAAGGCTATGACAGGGTAGTTTAGGTGTCTGTAGGAGAATGCATGGAATTAGAAATTCTCTTTTGCATCAGTGGTTCCTTGTGGCTATTTTTTTTCCTACCTTTGTCTCTTCTTTTGTGTTTAGTGTGCTCTAGTCACCACTTTTGAGATCTTCAGCTGTAGTAATGTGGCCTTTAATTGGAATCATGAAGCTTTAGATTTAGATTTGTCAGCATGTATTTAACTAAATTGGATGTACTAGACTTGCGTTGCTCTTGCGATTTCTTAGTTCACAATCCTTAAGCCCTCACTCAAAACGAGTGTCTTGAAGTAAGGTTACCCACTTCCATACTGCTCTGTTTCAGTCTTTCTGGTGTGGCATCAGGACAAACAAGCTTGAGAGATATTTCTGTCTTTTTTTGCGAGGAGAGCAGAAGGCAGTCAGCACTGCTGTAGGTGAAAGGGCAGGATACAAGTCTTCTAGCCTTTTCCTATTTGCTTTACACAAAGGAAAGATTATTTTTCCATCACTACTTCACTCCTTCAGAAACAACAAGCAATCTAGAATAGGGACCACTATGGACTTTACTGACTGACGTTTTGGTGGGTTTTTTTGGGAGGACATTTTGTCATCTTCATGTGTTTCAAAGCACTAGCTCTCCAAGGTAGTATAATTAGGAATCTTCTATTCAAAACCTTACCTCTTTAATGCAAGTTCTACTGGCCTGCTAGGATGACAGAAGTATTTCTGTTCTGTGTTCAGCGTAATGGGTTTCAGCTGAGTAAAGCCTTTGCAAGGTTAGAGAATAGGATGTTTTGTCCAAAGTTTCCCTGGAAATGTCTACAGTTGAAGCCCCGCCTTATATTTGTGCACTACAAAGAAACACTGAGAAAGTCATGTCTTGCTCTTATTTGCTAGCATTTGTTTATATTTCCTGCCAAACACCTCACATAGTAACTTAAAAAAAAAAAAGACTCAAGCATTTGAGAGTGTAGATGACAGGCATGAAACCCTGATCTCACTGAAATCAATGCAAAAGCTCCCTTTGACTTCTGCAGTTAGGTTCTTACATCTAAAATGTGGTAACAATTAGAAACAACTGTGTCCCTTTTACCACCTTACAGTTCTTGCATTACATCTCAGCATCTAATGAAACTGAGTTTGATGCTAACCTGAACTAAACTATTGTATCGAATTATATTATATCAGACTTTAAAAAGCCTTGTATATGCAATGCTTGTCTTGGGTTTAGAACTAACCACTTACATTTATTCCCTGCAGCCTGGAAAAAGAAAGCTTCCGGTTATCCTGATATGACTGCATATTGAATAGATCAGTTATTTACATAAAGAAGTTTTTCCAAAAGGAAATTGCATGAGCTCTGGAGCTACTTTTCCACTGTGCATTGCAATAAATCTTCCAACAATTCAGTAACTTCAAGGTGTCACTCCAAAATGCACATGCTCTAAAAAAAATGTGTAGCAAAATAAATTTGATTAATCCAGTGACACTGCAGTTCTCTAACTTCCATCTTGCTTCATATAGGGCAAGATGAAAGAAAAATATATGACTAGGTGCTTCCTAAACAGAATTGTTCATGAACATAGTTTAAATGCTTCAAATCCATGCTCACATTCAACACAACATCAGTTAAATGTCAAAACAGATTAATTGCTTTTTTCACAGCTTTGATCATACTTGTGTTTTATTGGACTGTTCAGATTTTCTGTTATAATCACTTGTTATCTTTCCATATAATTCTAACAAGTACCATCTTCATCAAGATTTTTGTCATTCAACTTCCCTATTTCATTTTTAATCTGCTAAATGAGCATTTCCTTACTTTAGAAAAACAAATAAATCAAAAGGGTCAACTTGCTTTTGTGTCCTGAAACAAAGCTCGTTTTGTTTTATTATTGCCCTGTCATTTATTATCCACAGCATGTTTGATATTTGTGATAACGATTTTTACATGGAATAAATTACATGTGCATCCTGATGAATAAAGCCCCTGTTATTGTGCAGTTGTTAATGTTGGTTACAAACTTTGTTAACGTCTTGCAAATATTTTCAGTAATAACACATCATGCTTTATTTATATTTCCTAGGGGGCTAGAGAGAAAGCTGTCCTTTAACGACTCAGCAGTTTACAAAGGGGCATGATTGGTGTTATCCAAAGAGATTTTTAAACTTAAATCCTCCTGCTCTCAATTAGAAGGTATGACAGAATTCTTTGTTCAGTTTGCTTCCTATTTATGGTATTTACATGAAACATAGCACATTGTTTAAAGCAAACACTATAATTATGTATGCTTCATCAAGTCAGAGCACAATAACGTACGTGCAGTGTTGAAGACACAATTTGCTCTTTAGATGCCTTATACCCTATTTGGTGCATGTTGTGGGGTTTTTTGGTGTGGTGTTTTTTTTTGTTTGGCTGGCTTTTTTTCCCAGTGTATATATTAATGGCCAATAATGGCCCTGATCCAGGAAAGCTTTTAAGCATGCACCTAACTTTAAGCAGGTGATCAGATCCCTAAAACTTGCTGTTCTTTCCAGGTTTGTGCTTTAAACCAACAAAGACTTCTGTTCGCTGCCCCAAAACTTCTCTTTCCTGACCTGATCTTTCTTGTTTTTAAGGATCAGATCTGGCAGAGTGCTTTCTCTGCCTCGGTCCTCAGTCCCCTGTATCAGGGAGCTGTTGTCAATGCACTCCAGAAACCTCCTGGATTGCTTGTGTCCTGCTGTGTTCCCTTTCAGCAGATACTGGGGCAGTTCAAGCCTCTTGTAAGGACCAGGACATGTGAATGTGAGGGTTCTTCTTACAGCAGTCTGAAAATGGCTTTGTGATCAGGCAGACCATAGCAGATACCCACCACCACATTTATATTCATCTTCCCTCTGATCTTGACCCCTAAAATCTCAGTTGGCTTATCGTCTGTCGCAGGCAGAGCTCCACACATTCCTGATGCTTTCTCACATACTAAGTGACTCCCCCTCCTCGTCTTCCCAGCCTGTCCTTCCTAAAGAGCCCGTGTCCAGCAACTGCAGCACTCCTGTTTAGAGCTACCCCACCATGTTTTTGTGACCCCAACGAGACTGCAGCCCTGCAAGGGCACACAGACCTCCAGCTCCTCCCGTCGTTCCCAATGCTGCATGTGTTAGTGCACAGGCAGCATCATTAGCCATAGACTATCAATAGAGCCTGCATGGTTGCAGATACATATACACATCTATAATATATATTTCTCTTTTATATGTATAAAAAGATCTATGGGTTGGTTTATCAGGTGAAGTGACGTTTCTGTTAGGTTCCTGTATCACCTATCTTACTGCTGGTTGAAAATATCACCTGATAGGATCTAGAGCCTAAACTAGAAATTCAAACTAGATTAGAATGTCATTCAGGAATAACCAGCTAATAGAATCATAGAAAGGTCTGGGTTGGAAGGGACCCCAAGGATCACAGAGTTCCAACCCCCCTGCCACAGGCAGGGACACCAACCTCCTGGCCTGGACCTACACGAGGTTGGCCAGGGCCCCGTCCAACCTGGCCTTGAACACCTCCAGGCGTGGGGCATCCACCACCTCTCTGGGCAGCCTGTTCCAGCACCTCACCACCCTCTAATGGCAGAGTTCCAAGGTAGGAGGTCACTTAGTTAAAATTAACCCAAAGTGCAATACCGCAGTTAAGGCAATACCACAATTGCTTACATTTGCACTGCTTTCTTCTTATATTCTTGTTAAGCAAAGAAAACTTGATTAAGCAAGTACTGGTGTCATTCTGTCTTCATATGAAAATACTCTGATTTCTGCCTTTTACAAATACTGTGTATCTAATTCTGAAAACTTTTTTCAGGCCTGAGCTTATGTTCTCAGGTTGTTTAACTCGATGATCCTTATGTGTCCCTTCCAACTTGAGATACTCTGATATATCTCTGTGTTTTGTGTGTACTATATAGAATCTGTTTATCTGTTCAGTGCTTTAGAGTTTTTTAAATCCTTATGGGACTGATAATTTTTGCCTGCCTTATTTACTACTTCTTCCCAACTGAGTGGAGAATGGAGGTATAATACCAGTGATCCTTTTCACTGTGTGGTAGAAGCAATACGTGCATTGATGATGGTCATGACCCGTTGCCTGCCTCTGGCTATAGCTGACAAAGATCAGTGATTAGGTGCTCACTTGACTCTTCCCACTGATTTTCTTTAGTTTGTTTTCTATTTCCTCAAAGTTCAAATGTCACAGTGTTTTTTTGGCCGTAACTTTCTCTTGTATGTAATTATCTCTGATTCTCTGTGGCTAAAATGCCCAGTGGACTAAGGAGAGCATGAGCCTGTTTTGGGCTGTATGTTGCTTGCTAGGTAGTGCACCAAAGAAGTTGTTCGTTCTGAGAGAAATTATGGAAGGAGAAGGCAAAAGAGGACAGCTGAAATCAGGAAAGCTCAGATGCAAAGTGCTTATCTCCCAGATGTATCTTTGCTTCACCAGATAATTTTACATTTAAATTTAAGCTGTTCAGGTAGCCAGTGCGGGAATTCAGCTGGTTAGATACAAGAGGTCTGTAACCTTGGTGTTATCTCAGGTTCAGTTCACCACCAGTCAACTGAGTGAGGAAATAAAAGCATAGAAGATATTTTTATTTTAAACTGTGGCCCATGATAAATACATTTATAGACCTGACATTTTAATGTGATCAAATCCTACAGTTGGATGTTCTTAGCAGCACTGAAGACAGCCTTCTGATTTTAATAAAACCAAGTGCCTATTTCAACATCCAGATGTGGGATATAAACATGTATGCTTGAAAACTGCCTACGTGATGCGTGAGGGCAGTCCATTGTTGGCTGTGGTTTTTCTATGCATTTCCAGCAAAAAGAAATGTTAACTTCATGGATTTTTTTTTAATGTTTGCTTGTTTTCTTAATGGTAGGATACCTCCCCCTCCTCCCCCAAATATTAGAAATCTGCAACTCTGATTCCTTCAGTGCCTGAGTCTGTAGGAAATAGTAAGGGTATTCTCTTTCAGATCCTCTTTATTAGTATTCTGCCTCTGTCTGGAAGTTGTGCATGTGTTTACAGAGTACTAACACAGGGTACCTGAAGTCTAAAAGACTGAATTACTGCAAATATAACTTTTATCCTGAAAAACACCATTATAAACTAAATGTTCCTTAGGGCAATGGCTGATTTATCTTTTTTACTTGCATAAAACATTGTATAATTTGAAGGGTTAGAGCAGTGGAAGAGTGAAGAACGGCTACAGAGCATTTACTTGGAAGTTGCGTGAGGTATTTGGCATTTCACAAAATAGGACCTACGCTACTTTTGTCTCTCTTGCCACAGTCTGAAATAAACAGCCCAGCTAAAATAAAAATGGGGAGTTTGTCTGTTTTGGTTTTTTGTTTTTAGGATTGAAGTGTATGTAATGGTATCCTCCTCACTATGATATAAATGATAGTATAAGGATGTGACTGAGGCAAGGTCTATGAATTAAAGTAATCTTTTATTAAATCTCAATTAATATAGTTGGGGAAAAAACCCACACTTTCAGACACAACTTCTTTTCCAGGTCTGCAGGCGTATAAGAGCCTATATACCTAAGTACACAAGAGCATAAGATCTGTGATGTTGGAAAACAAGTTACTTAGCTCTGGTTCAAAAAAAAAAGTCAAGTGTTCATAAGCGTAGTTCTACTTTACGTAACCGTACTGCAACTGTCCTAGAAGTTTAGGTACTTGGACGGACGCAGTCAGCTTATGCCACATTCTACTGCAGGCTGTGGAACTGGGATGCGTTGAGTGGGGTCCCTATGCAAGGGCATCCTGCTCCACTCGGTGGGAGCAGATGTGGAGCAAGATGCTGGATCCTGGTAACAGAGGCCCTGAGATAAGGAATAATTTTTTAAATGTAAAGTTGATGTTTGTAACTACTGTATGTAGAGTGGATTTTTGGAAAGATTAACTTTATATTGCTAAATTTCTTGACTTATAGGCATGGGAATCATAGAATCATAGAAAGGTCTGGTTTGGAAGGGCCCCCAAGGATCACAGAGTCCCACCCCCCCTGCCACAGGCAGGGACACCAACCTCCTGGCCTGGATCTACACGAGGTTGCCCAGGGCCCCATCCAACCTGGCCTTGAACACCTCCAGGCATGGGGCATCCACCACCGCTCTGGGCAGCCTGTTCCAGCACCTCACCACTCTCTCTGTAAAAAACTTCCCCCTAATATCTAATTTAAACCTTCCCTCCTTCAGCTTCAATCCATTCCCCCTTGTCCTGTCATTATCTACCCTTTTAAAAAGTTGGTTCCCCTCCTGTTTGTACGCTCCCTTCAGGTACTGGAAGGCTGCAATGAGGTCCCCCCGCAGCCTTCTCTTCTCTAGGCTGAACAAGCCCAGCTCCCTCAGCCTCTCTTCGTAGGGGAGGGGCTCCAGCCCTCGGATCATCTTCGTGGCCTCCTCTGAACCCTCTCCAACAGTTCTGCATCTTTCTTGTACTACGGAATGGAGGCCTCTGCATCCAGTCTATATAGGGAAGCAGTACCAATGCAGTTACCATTGCAATATTGTCTTTTTCACAATATGGCTAATGCTGTAATTCATCTTGCAAAGTTATACAATCTCTACAGGTGAAAACAAGGCCCCATTTTGGGGAAACTCCCTTTCTCTTTCTGCTTAGGCAGCCACATGGAGGCAGCAGTGGAAATTGCAGCTGGCAGATGTTAATACTAGGCCGTAAAAGCAGGTGTTAGGAGCAGCATGCCTTTAGGTACAGCCTTCCTTATCGTCCTGGTGGCTCCTCTGACGTGAAAGCAGTGGCAACAGAATTATTCAGGGTATGAGATGAAGATGTCTGTGGAACTAATCTGTTTTGGTCTACTTAATTATAGTTTTTAGTTGTCATAGAGCAAAATCTTCCAGTATCAAGAACAGGAACAAAGGAAAAGCAAGAGCTAATTTAACTTTACCTAGTTTTAAACGTATATTTTAAAATAAGTAATGCTGTGTCTCTTTTTACAGTCAGCAGTTAAAGAAAATTGATACATAGACTATATAAAATATCGGGATGCAGAAGCAAGAAGTCAGAGCCCAGAGTGAATCTGGGTTCAAAACAGCCTTTGTTCGAAGTACTGA
>KL258579.1:0-20017 GCA_000699545.1 Podiceps cristatus | reverse complement strand
GCCTGCCTGCCAGTGTGCTACATGAATTGAACTAATTGAAGATTATACTCTAGAGCTTGCCGTAGCTGAGTGAGAGGATAATCCTTCATCAGCTGCAGTCGCAGCCAGTAATTGGAGCTTATTACAGGGAGGAGTTCCCCTGCAGTGCTGCAGAAACTGAGAGGCTTTAGTATTTAATTACTATCTTTCAATAGAGATGGGAGGAAGGAAAAAAAAAAAGGCCAGGGTAAGAAAGTCCGGGAATAAGGGGAGGGGCAGCAAGTGTAATGCAATTTCTGATAGTCTAGGCTAGACATTTAACAAGTGAGAGCGCCTTTTGTGTGAGAAAACAACATTCTGGAATCTATAATGAACCTCTGTTGTTTGTAATTAACCCCCGCATCACCACAAAGTCTTTGTTTGGGATATTGTCTTAAATGGATTGTTTTCTGCACCTCCAGTGCAGCTAAAAAGACTATAAAGGTCTGATGACTTGCCATATTCATGACAACCTCACTTTTGAAAAAGGTGTTTTAGTGGTGGGGGTGGTGGGTGTGGGTGTTTTTTTTTTTTTTTTTTTTTTTTTTTTTTTTTTTTTTTTTTGTTTATTGCAGCCCTGACTGGAGGTGATGCTCTGATTTGTCTCCAGCTCTGTATTCATACTGGAAACTGATGAACATAAGGCCATACTCATATACATCTATGTAAAGTCAGTTGAATGATCCTGGACTTCTAGAAGTGTAAATGTTGTTTATTTGGCTAAACAGAGATGCTACTAGGGCTTTATTATTGGGTTT
This sequence comes from Podiceps cristatus, assembly GCA_000699545.1. Classification (NCBI taxonomy): domain Eukaryota; kingdom Metazoa; phylum Chordata; class Aves; order Podicipediformes; family Podicipedidae; genus Podiceps; species Podiceps cristatus. The sequence continues at coordinate 19,241 of KL258579.1, read as the reverse complement.
TGGATTTTGCTGATATAAAATTCTTCTTTAGATTAAAATTGGTGTGATGTGACACACTTGAAGTCCTCCTATGTGGAACTTTTTCCTTTCCAGACACAGTTTTCCCTTACCCTAATTCCTTCAATGTTGGTGTTTAAATAAATGAGTCTTATTCAGGGAACTAAGGTTAGCCACTCTGTTCCATAATTATCTGGATTATCATAGAATCATAGAATGGTGTGGGTTGGAAGGGACCCCAAGGATCATAGAGTTCCAACCCCCTGCCACAGGCAGGGACACCAACCTCCAGGCCTGGACCTACACCAGGTTGCCCAGGGCCCCGTCCCACCTGGCCTTGAACGCCTCCAGGCATGGGGCATCCACCACCTCTCTGGGCAGCCTGTTCCAGCACCTCACCACTCTCTCTGTAAAAAAACTTCCCCCTAATATCTAATTTAAACCTTCTCTCCTTCAGCTTTAATCCATTCCCCCTTGTCCTGTCATTTTCTACCCTTTTAAAAAGTCGGTTCCCCTCCTGTTTGTACGCTCCCTTCAGGTACTGGAAGGCTGCAATGAGGCCCCCCCGCAGCCTTCTCTTCTCTCGGCTGAACAAGCCCAGCTCCCTCAGCCTCTCTTCGTAGGGGAGGTGCCCCAGCCCTCGGATCATCTTCGTGGCCTCCTCTGAACCCTCTCCAACAGTTCTGCATCTTTCTTGTACTGCGGGCCCCAGACCTGGACACAGGACTCCAGGTGGGGCCTCACGAGGGCAGAGTAGAGAGGGACAATCACCTCCCTGTCTCATTAAGGTTTGTGTAATAGTTTCAAAATGTTAATGATATTGAAAAACAAGTTAAAAATACAATTTAAGGAAGGCAATCTAAACCTGTTTCACCGATTTAAGGGTTGGGAACCTAATGGGCAGATCTGTAGATCTGTCCATCTCACAGGCTCGTGTGCGTTGATGTCTCATTGCTGGTTGCTGTACTTTGAGGAAATAGTTTGCTGGGTAATATAAATAGAACTGGACGACATCATTCCTGAAATACTCTAGCTCTGGGAATATCGTCTCTGACTGTATTTACAAAGCAGATTATATAAGCACTGTTATATGAATTAACTGGTTGGTCATGCTAGTCACAGCACTTAATGGAGCAGCATGAATAAGTAATGTACAGCAGATACCTATCAGGGATTTACAGCATAGCTGATCTTTAATTAACACAGACTGTTAATGCCCATTTTGATGCTTTATAAGATATTTCTGAGAGCCTCTTCCTCCTCCAGCAACGTGGACACTTGAGATTGTGCATACAATGCCGGTCTTCCAGGTGCTGCGGGAGAGCCCACACCGTATCACAGTTGGGGCACAAACTCATCATGATCATGGCCCAGAAACATAAATCCTCACCATAGAAAGGCAACTCTGGTCCTTCTAGACCAGCCTCCACCGAGCCAGGGGACTACCCAGCCAAGCAGACAGCATAAGATGACACATGCTAGCAGTTTCAGGCAACTTCAAAGCAGCTGCAAGCAACTTGGCCTCTAACTAGGGCAAGCGGGAGCCAGGCAGGCATGTAGGAGCACTGACCTTTGATGGACATGCGAGGCACAGCCAGCAACACAGTGGGAAGCGGGAGTTGCAAGGAAGGCGTTGCTGAGGAGAAACAAGGGCCATGTTATCCATGCTCTGAACTGGTTCCTATATAGCTACAGATCTGATTACCTGGTGCAGCAGCAGCTCTCTGAGGGTCATGTAGGGCTGTATTTTATCTCGCCCCTCATCTGCAAGCCACAAAAGAAAGGCAAGGTGCGGCAGACCAACAACAGGTAGAGGCAGAGAGGTGGGTTAGAGTCTAGACAGCACTGCGTAGAAATAAAGATTATTCCTTTTCAGGTTTTTTCAACGGTGTTTGCCTTCATGTTGACCAGGTCCCTTGGCTGGCTGATGACAGAAAGTAAAGGGGGGCACATCCCAGTGTATACTGCAGTGTACGGCACTGTACTGCTATAATTTATCTGCTATAGCATCCTTAGAATAGGGGCAATACTGCTTATTTGAACACCAGCACAAGCCTTTAGAATTAGCTCCACTTGCCTTTTGCTTGTGCGAACTGCACAGATGGAAGATTGTTTCTTTAACATAAGTCTTCTAGAAAAAAAAATACAATAGGCTAGCATTGTTGTGATGTTACAGAAGCTATAAAGCATGCCTGCTGCTAGAAAAGTACTGCAAACCTCATTACATATGTTTGTCAACAATGACTCCCTTTCTGCATGTATATAGCATGAGGTAGCAAAGGAGGCATGTTGGTGGTTCTTTAATATGTCACAAGCAGATAAATTCAGAATTAAATACAGCTTTTAAGTAAAGACAATATCCCTGGAAAAATATATACCTCTTTCCAGTGATTACTTCTGAAAATGTGTATTGTGAGTATATTTAAGTTTTAAGCTTGCATTCTCCTTTTTTTTTTTTTTTATTGTGGATTTTCTTCTACTTAGACACCCAGCCAAGTACTCAACTGTGTGCCTAAGATCTATGGACTTCATTAGAATGTAAATATGCATTCAAATTCATTAGATCTCTAGAGTATTCATTAATTATTTTCCTTGTGGCACCAGATAACTAGCAAAGAGCTGGGAAAAGTCACCATGCCATGAAAAAGAAACCCCAACTTTATTTTATAAATAGCTGTTGGGAGGTACGAAAGCTGTGAAAATAATGAAACAGGTCAAGAATTCACAGTACAGATTTTTTTATCAGAATGAGAAACACAACTAGCGAACTTTTTGAAAAGAAAGAAGGGCTTTATTTCTCTTGTTACTGAACACAGGCAACAATAATGACCTAAATGAGACCTACTGAGTGCAAACAGAAAACAAGTGCATAGTGGGTTTCTAGCAACAGCCACTCTGATGTTTAATTGGAAATTGTTAAATGCAGAGAGTTACCAATTTATTTTAACAAAATAACATTCACACACTCTTCCTACTTTCAACCTTGGCACCTGTTCAGTAGCTTTTACCATGAAATAACTATTTTGGCATCAACACTGAGTAAATATCAGGCTACAACATTTTTTATTAACTACAGTTATCCAAACACATTAGTGTTTGGTACGCAAATGTGGTATATAGGAGATGCTATTCCTTTGGTACAATGAGGTAGAAGGAAAGGAAAAGGATCCAGTTTACCAGGAGCTGTTCTTCTCCAGTATCTCTTCCTCAAAGCTGTAGGACAAACACTGTAATAGCTGCAATTGATAACTGTCCAAAAGACTGATAGTCCTAGGCTCTGTAGGAGCCAACCAACCAAAACATCCAACCAACCCAAATGCCCACAAACAAAAAACACACCCTTCCCCCCCCAACAACCAACCAAAAACATAAAAAAAATTCCCTGAGTGGCCTGGATTAATCCAGCCTTGGAAAAGCAAGCATGCAGCTAAACTATAACATAGCAAAACTGGCTAGTAAAAAATTGACTGAAAGGAGTCTGAGCCATGCTCAAACGAAACAGCCTGGAATAAGGCTAAGCAGAAACTTTCCTGGGTTTGCTAGGAGGGCTGGCTGAGTAGCTGTGGCTCAGATAATTTCTCACTACAGGCAATCATTTTGCCAGTCCATCCTTTTCCTCATGACAGCCAAGAGAATCTTGAAATATATGTAGATATATGTCTCTGTATGCATATGTGACACTTACATATATAATATATATAACTTCAGTTTTGGAAACAATTTAATCTGAGTATAGCAATAACAAAGGATAGAAAAATTAGTCTATTCTCATATCTAAAAAGCATAAATGGTCCTTCAAAAGTATCTGTGGATAGATAAAATAAGCACCTTTACAAGCTATTTAGAATTAGCCTTTATGCAAATAACCTTTTTTTCAAATGTATTTATCCTTTTTAATGTAGCATTTGCTTTGCAATTTTTAAATATCTAAATGTTTTTGTTCAAAATACAGGAAATTTGTAATAGGTATTTTATAACTTGCAATGCTTTCTTAGATTTCAACAGCTTTTAGGAATTATAAATTGCTAGATGAAAAGAAGCAATATTCTAGTTATGAATTATAAGTATATTAAAGAGTAGTAATGATTCTTTTCTTGCCTCAGGTGCAGGCCTGAGACTGGTCTTGTTTGAGCAGTAATGATTTTTTTTTTTTAGGTATACAGCAATCGCACTACTAAGCTGAGTTACACTCAGGCAACAGCAAATGTTAAGTGAAGAGCATAATTAGTTTGTTCCAGTAAAACTGACTGATAGAGGAAGAAGCTAGGCAGATGAGCTCATAGTCATGAAAGTTGGCTATTTGTTCCTGCCTTAAATTTAAGCGATAGAAGACAGAAATGCTATCTCTTTAAACAACTTACTTTGTTATGATTTCTAGTTTTTATGGTTGTAGAGAAAAAAGTTGAACAGAATTGTGCCTTGTTTCTGAACATACAGATAGTAATCAAAGAAAGCAAGAAGTTATTTATTTTTACAGCCGTAATCATTTTTAAGTCGTCATATATTGAAGAGTGACTGGCACTTTGGAGTACTTACAGTTGGTAACACCAGAAAACTCTGAGACTGTGTGGACCCGCTTCAGGAAGTCTAAAATGTGTGAACTACAATAATGCCTCATCCAGGATGCTGAATCTTTGTTCAGTGGCCTCCTTGTCTTCCTCCCTCATTGCGAGCCTTTGACACGGCCCCCAAACCAGATTCCTTTCTCTGGATACTCTCTTGTTCACTTGTTTGTGTTCCTCACAACTCTCTAGCTGAGAATTGCCTTAAACAGGGTGAACATTACAAGGTTTTCTTTCATCCTTTTCTTTTTTTTTTTTTTTTTTTTTTTCCTTTTTTTTTTTTTTCTTTTTTTTTTTTTTTTCTTGTAAGGCCTTAAGATTGTCTACTCCACCTTCTTTCAGCACCACAGAAACTGTGGTACCTCCCATTTTTTCATCCATCGTCTGTTTGTTCCCCTGCATTGTGTAGCACCAAAAGTCTGAGCCCGGCCTTACAACATCTAGCTATGAGCTGCTGCTGCAGCTTAAGGTGATTCCACAGCAAACAAAACCAACCCAAACCCCCTTCAAACCTGGTTTAGTGGTTCATAAGAAGCATAACTGCTCTTCAGGAATGACCTTTGATTCATTTCAAAGCTGCAGAAATGCAGTTTAACCTTTCACTGGCAATATAGCCATAGTTCTGAGAGATTATTCTGCCCTACAAATTTAGGGCCTTGGTATAGAGTCCTTCTCTATCAAGCAGACAGTAGGTTCCCAACCCATGAGTAGTGGTGAAAATTTACTACCTTGTTCATAAAGATCTCTTATAGGTCATAAGCTAGATTTCTGTGAGAAGTCAGAAAACACATAAACACAGCATTGCCACCAATGAAATGCTGATGTATGAGGAGGAGATTTTTTGCTGTCCGTAAGACTTAAAAGCAGCAGTGTATAGGATCAGTATTCTCAAATTTATTAGGTGGTTGTAAAAGCTCCTAAAATAATTACTAAAATTGCAAGACAGTCACCACTCTCTAATAAATATGTGAATTTTTTTTTCAGCTACATCACTGTGACATGAAATTTTAAATTAACCTGGCTAATGCATTTCTATAAATTTTCCTGGAACATTGCATTAATACTCACATTCCCTTTAGGTTACTGACTCTACAGTCAGAAATTTCTGTTTGTAGTGACTTCACTGTTAAATTATATTAAACTGAGTTTTTGGCCTGATGGTATTTAACTAGGAAGGGTCAGGAAATTATTTTTACTAGTAATTATTGTTACTAGTATCAGCTACCATCAGAACAAAAAAAAAAAAAATCAGCCAACCATTAAAAAAAGGAAAAGCTACACCTAAAAAGTTTTCAATAAGTGTATTTTAACAATAGAATATTGGGGGGTGGGATGGAGATGGACACAGATGGTTATTAATGCATGGTTTACAAGGTAGTTACACCTATCTGCATGTAAGGCATAGGAAATTTATCTTAGCCCTTTGATATGCTGACGTATCTGGAGTAGTCACTTTGAAAGGGATCACTAGCTTCTTGCTGCACTTTTCTTATGAAGTACTATAATTTCTTGTGTTTTCCCAACAAGATGATTCAATTTTATTTGTAAATAGATTTCAACCATAAAACTGATACATCTTTCTAATCTCCCTGGTAGACTTTCCGGGTCACAGGACATATCACTAGTTAGGCAGCAGGTTGGGAACTGAGAGTGACAGGCAGCTCAGTGCTTGATTGCAGGGTTTTTTGCTCGACCCTAAGTAAATATAGCTAGTGAGTACCACAGAAGGCCTGGGGCAGGATTCAGGTAACATTTTGGGTAACCAGTATTTAAGTCTTGGGGCAGGGTTTTGGTAACACTTCAGGTAAACAGTAATTAAGACCGAGCTCTTAGTTCAAATGCATCCCAACGGCAGAGATATTAATTGAGAGCAGGTTGAGCTCGCTGACCACTGAAGGTATAGTTGAGCATGGATGCAGACTTTGGTTGCAGAGTTTGGCCCAGTGATACAAAGGAAAATGATATTGAACTTGAGGTTTACAGTTTTGACCTCATTGATTGTTTTGACTGGATAAAAGAATCAAGCATTTGGGATTATAGCACTTAAGAGCTAAGATTGGTTAAGAATTTATGGTTTATTAACCAATTAAAATTTCTTTAAGCTCTTACAGCGTCCTAGCATGGCTGGGCTACTCTAAACTCCTAAGGAGACTTAAGCATTTATAGTGTCTTAACATATTTAAGATTTCTTCCCTCATTAAAAAGACTTAACTGTGCTAAGGTTTCTTAAATATTTAACAAAGCTTATACACACTGCAGTTGTTCCTGATTTCCTCCTTAATTTCTAAACAAGCAAAATCAATGCAAAGAATTGGGCAACATGAATCTGAGAGATCAAGCCCTTGCTTGAGAAATTCAAGAAGAGAGGTTAGCTCAGGTATGATGACTGCGTCTAACATTTTCTTTATGGAACAGAAGACTTCACAAGTGGTGCAGGGTATGCCATAAGAAATAACTCTTCTTCAATGATAAATCACTATTTCATTGAATTACTTAACTTTTTTTAAATTCCTGACCAAGACTCCTTCATTTTTTAACTTAGAATTCCACTGTTTTGTTTTTCTTGTATTTATACATGTACCTAAATTACTAAAATATTCATTATTTTATGAACACATTTGTCCTATAGACTTAAGCATATGCTAACTCTTACACAGGTCAATAAAGCCTTTGGATGAAAGAGACCTAAGTTAGGACAGACTGCTCGATGTCATTGAGTCCTTTCTCCTCTAGTTTAGGGCATTTTGTTAAGTTAATAATAAGAGTTTATTTCAAATTGTCCATATCTGAAAACAACTATGTGATGCTTAAAGTGTGTGTGATCTTTGCACTTATGAGAGAAGAAAAACAAGAAAAGAGCAGCATTAAGACATTTTTCACCTCTAGGAAAGCAGGATTTGTAATTCTCATTCTGTTCTCTGGTGTGATTTCTCTTCAAGTGTTCTCTGGCTTCAGTGCAGATTGCAGCTGGTAGCTGGTGCACAAACCAAATGAAGGTCCTCATTCTACAACTGTTCTTTTGTGAATGAAGCCCTCTTAGAGTTTCTAGGTGTCCAGTACAGGTAAGAAAGGAGCAAAATGGGATCCAAAAGAAAGTGGACTTGGAGGGAGTGCAGTAAAGTATGTGATGAAGTCTCTTGCCCTTTCCATCCCCAATGAAACATTTTGACTCTTAAAGTTAAATCACAATAAGGGTTTAATAAACATAAGGATCATATTGTTATATGGTAGCATAACGTAGATATGTGGTAAGAATGTTAGTTATATGTGTTATTAGGGGGATGGCTTTGTGGCACAGGTGCTATAATTTAATGTCAAATTGGTGTCCATTCAGAGATCCCAGTTTGTCCATCTATAACTTAATGTATACAGGAATTACATTTCTCTGGACTCCTAAAATTTTCTTCAGGCTGATGTTTCATAAAAATGTTTTGTTGTTCATTTTGAGCCAGTTGAGAGAGGGAAAAAATACTTTAAATATATTGTTGCCTAGTTTATGCTTGACTTTTCTTTAAGGCATCAAAATTGACATGACCGAGCATTGTATTTGTTCAATTAAATTCTCATTCTACCCCTGATGGATAAAACAGAAGTGCAGTTACCAGTATGAGTCACAGGCAGCTCTGCCAGATGAAAAACTCTGTCTATCCCATAATGCAAAGTAACATTAGGATGATTTTCAAAGATGCTGATATATACAAACACTACTACAGTTGCCACAAATAAAAAGCTTTTCTCTTTATGCCTTTGCATGAAGGAAGGACAAATTACTATTTATGAAGTAACATTTTGTGGAATATGTAGTTAAACGCTTTTCTCCTTTCTTCAATTTATTATTTTGTGTGGGTGTTTTTTTTTTGTGATAGTTGATGTTACTTTGAGAAGATAATTTGTAATGTGTGTTCACCCATATAGTCCAAAAGTTTTAGAAATACAAATACATATACCTATACGCAACTGAGTAACAACATGGGATGACAGTCATAGGTAACAAAGGGTACCTATCCCTCCTTTACCACAATCACATTTCCATGGTCCTTCTTAAACTGCTTAGTCTGTCAAACAGCTTTCCTTGTCTTTCATAGGAATTATCTAAGGCTAAAAGCATTCACAAATGTCAGACGCTGAACTCAAGGTTCCTTAGCTTCAAGAGTTCATAGCTTTATTATTGCACTTTATATGCTTAAGCTGCAATTCTCAATTACTTTAGCTCCAGCTGTGACAGTTCTGCATTTCCTCAGATCGTATTCTTGAATCTCCAGTCAGAAAAGAAGCACCACATGATTAGGTGTCTAGCTGTGGAAAAGATTATTATTATTAAATTTCCACCATATAGGACCTCTACAGCAGAAGCAGATGTAGTTCTTTATCCTCTAATTTCCATCGCTTCCACAGAAAGTAAACTCTATGGCTTGAACTCAACGCCTACAAACTAACCCTCTTCATTCTCAATTTTCTGTTACCACAGCATACCAGATACCTTCAGTTTCTGAAGCTTGTCTGTGATGCTCAAGCATGCAGAGATATATCCCAGCTGTCCTAGTGCCATCCAAAGTTGAATGCAAATAAGCACAGATACGTGGTACGCTGTCTTTAATGGCTCAGCAGGATGCTTGTTTTTATCTGTGGCAGAATGAAACAACTGTGAATCTATCAGAGGAGCATTTTGTCCTTGTACCACAAGTGTTCATGATGGATGGTCATTCAGAGCAGTGCTGTGAAGCTGGAGAAAACACAAGGATGTGGTTGATGTGATTCATGCTATAATTATGTCTCTCTTTAAATGCATGTGGCATTTCCATAGGATGCATTGAATCACAGAATCATAGAATGGTTAGGGTTGGAAGGCACCCTGAATATCATCTAGGGCCAACCCCCCTGACATGGATAGGCAGGGACACCTTCCACTAGATCGGGCTGCTCAAGGCCCCATCCAACCTGGCCTTGAACACTTCCAGGGATGGGGCATCCACAGTTTCTCTGGGCAGCCTGTTCCAGTGCCTCACTGCCCTCAGAGTGAAGAATTTCTTCCTAATATCTAATCTAAATCTGCCCTCTTTTAGTTTAAAATCATTCCCCCTTGTCCTTTCACTACACGCCCTTGTAAAAAGTCCCTCTCCAGCTTTCTTGTGGGCCTCCTTCATGTAATGGAAGACTGCTAGAAGGTCTCCCTGGAGCCTTCTCTTCTCCAGGCTGAACAGCCCCAACTCTCTCAGCCTGTCTTCATAGGAGAGGTGCTCCAGCCCTCAGATCATCTTTATGACCTCCTATGGACCTGCTCCAGCACATCAATGTCCTTTCTGTATTGGGGGCCCCAGACTGGATGCAGTATTCTAGGTGAGGTCTCAACAGAGCAGAGGGGCAGAATCCCCTCCCTTGACCTGCTGGCCATGCTGCTTCTGATGCAGCCAGGATATGGTTGGCTTTCTGGGCTGCCAGCGCACATTGCCAGCTCAAGTTAAGTTTCTCATCCACCTCTATCCCCAAGTCCTTCTCCTCAGGGCTGCTCTCAAGCCATTCACCGCCCAGCCTGTACCTGTGCTTGGGATTGCCCTAATCTACATGTAGGACCTTGCACTTGGCCTTGTTGAACTTCATACGGGTCACACAGGCCCACCTCTCAAGCCTGTCATGGTCCCTCTGAATGACATCCCTTCACTCCAGCGTGTCAACCACACCACACAGCTTTGTGTAATCAGTGAACTTGCTGAGGGTACAGTCAGTCCCACTGTCCATGTTGCCAACAAAGATGTTAAGTGGCACTGGCCTCAGTACTGACCCCTGAGGAACGCCACTCGTCACTGGTCTCCACCTGGACATTGATCCATTGGTGGCAACTCTTTGGGTGTGGCCATCCAGCCAGTTCCTTATCCAATGAGTCGTCCATCTGTCAAATCCATGTTCCTCCAGTTTAGAGACCAGAATGTTGTGTGGGACAGTGTTGAATGCCTTGCACAAGTCCAGGTAGATGATGTCAGTTGGCTGCCCTCTGTCCACCAATGCTGTAACCCTGTCATAGAAGGCTGCCAAGTTGGTCAGGCACAATTTGCCCTTGGTGAAGCCATGTTGTCTCAGTCCTTAGTCACCTCCTTGTTATCCATGTGCCTTAGCATGGTTTTGAGGAGGATTTGCTCCATCATCTTGCCAGGCACAGAGGTGAGGGTGACTGTCCTGTAGTTCCCTGGGCCCTCCTTGTTTTCCCTTTTTAAAAATGCATATGGGGAGAAAACATAATGGGTTTACATAATTTTTTAGTTTGATGGGGAATGGTTCCAGAATTTCTACATACAAAAATGAGTTTTCATGAACTTGTGCAGAAACTCATCCCAAACCTCTTGAACATTTATTGTAATACCTGAGCTGGTACAGAAAAGGTCTGTGATTGATCTTAGAAGTTCTCACAGTCTTCACCAGATCTGCAACTAGTTCATCTGTTGCTTGCAAGTCAAAGGTTGGGCTGATGGCAGCTAGATATTTATGACACTCTGACAACACAAGCTTTTCATTTGCATCAGGTGCTTTTGTAAAATAATAGAGTAATGCCCTGGACTCAGTTGGAATGACTGTGTCTGTATGTTGCCCCTGTGAAGAAACAAGAGATTGTTAGTGACAGAAGGTACTGAAAAGCATTATGACTGTGCCAGGACTTCATGGAACATGGGCAAAATTGGCTAAGAATACCAAAATAGGAAGCAATTGCAAGTTACACAGTTCAAAAAACAAGTGTAGATAAGCTGGAATTTTGTTTGTTCTTTATGACCCACCCTTATAAGAACTTTGCCCATCATGATTCTGGAGATCCTGCCCATCTTTTTTTGTCATGCCTGATGAAGCTGAATATCCCAGGCAAGTCACAGTCATAGCAAACCGCTATTTTGTGGTTGCAGAAAAGTGACGGCTTGTATATTTGAAAGGCTGGTGGCAGGGCAGCCTTGCCTCTTGAAATCATTTGGATATCAAAGTTGAAAATGCCATGTGTGTGCCATATGTAGGTTGCTGAGCTCTGCAGTCTTCCCTTACCCCTACAGACTCAACTAGTATTTCACCAAATCCAGTCCAATTCAGGTTTCTTTTCTGGGTTAACTTCCTTTTTTCTGCAGGCATTGCCACTGCTGCTGCAGGGCTAGGTCTTGTTCTTATTTCTGAATTAATCAGCTTCTTCCTTTGTGTCAGCAGCAGTGGGACACTAAAAGTACCACATTTTCTGTTCACAAATATGCCCCAGTAATGCCCAGACTGGAGATGAAAATGTTGTCAGTATGGATGTAACTGCCAGATACAGTTGCTGCTGGAACTTAAGTCCAGACTCTGGGTCAAGAGGAATCTTCCTCCCACCTCAAATTGCAAAGGACCGTTGCTCTCCCCTGTAGTCTGCAGTTTGCCCAGCAGTCTGGTCCTTAGGTCACCTTGAAATTTTATTCAATGACTATATTAGCAATTATTTCCCGGCTCTTCTGCTGCTTTCTTCTTGTACCAAACTGGCATGACGGCTTTAATCTCATTGCTTCATGTTTTCAGTGTGCGGTAACAGAGCATTATAATAGAGTGTTTTGGGCCAAGGGCTTGCGCAGGAGCACATGCCAAAATTGTCTGTGGAGATCTTGGACCTGGACAACTACTGTACATTTGTCATGATTGCATGGGACTGAATTCAGTCTATTAGGCAGTTCTTTCCAATCCCATGTCATAGTAAATTCACATAGGCCACAATTTTTCAAAGGCTTATAAGTAGCCCATACTGGGTTGATTTTCACAGGGAAAGTAAAAAAAAAAAAGTGTAATTGCTAACAAAATGATTCCTTCCTGCCAACTTCAGGGCAATGCATGAGAGCAAGTGAGCTTTGCAGTGAAAATGTCTGATTATTTCCGCGCCCCACCCCCCTCTCTCCATGAGTGAAACAGAATGTTTTTCCCTTACCCTCATTCTTGGAAATAGTTGTATTTTTTTTAGCTGAAATTTTCCAACACATCTCAGCTTGAGGCACAGACATTGCATGGAAAATTTCAGCCCAAGTATTTAATGTTTGGCAAAGTTATAAGCAACTGGGACTTAAAACGGGAAGAGCCTGGCAATCTAGGATGTGCTAACAGCCTTCTTTCTAATGAACATGCTTGTACAAAGGCTATTAATATACTCAAAAACTAGTTTGAAAGTCAGAATTGACAGAAAACAATGCTGGTGTCCTGTCTGAGCTTTCTAGCCTTTATGGAAAAGTACTTTGAAAAATCATTGGAAAGCACAGTTGTATGATTAAAACAGATATAAATCTAACTATAATTTTCTGGTAGGCTTAATAGTTGAAATATTGTCTTCGGCTTCAGTGGCGGTATTACCAAAGTGCAGTGTAGCGCTGGAAAAGCTACAGAAAAGGAAATGGAGAGTGATCCCCAGAGATACAGGAATGTGCAAGATGGAGTAAAGTAATTTGCATAAAAATTGTTAGATTGGTATTTAATTGAATTATATTGGATCTTACACTTTATAGATAATGTCAGTTTGAGTTACTATTGTAGGTTATTATAGACTAGTGTATTATTAAAAACAAATGTATTATTGAAACAAGTTTTGACAATGTGCTTACCTGCTAAAGTCATCTTTTTAAAGCGCTCATGCTTTCTACTGCAGTGAATTATGATAGCACTAAATAAAACCTGTTAAATTTGTGGTTTCCATCGTTCTCATTATGGATCTGTCCCACAGGTGCCTAGAATATGTTTCCAGCTGATTCACTCCTGTGCAGCAGGCCAAGTCATGTTACAATTTGGTGGATATTGTTGATTGATGCTATACAATTATAGTACAGTCAGTACTTTCCTTCCTCCTCTCCCCCCCCACTACTGCCAGATTAAAAATACCGTGTTTTTAAAGCTTCTTGCATGTGTTAGTAGCACCGCTCTGACATGTTAAAATGGAAGAAGGCTATGTAATCTAATACATATCCCTGTATTTATGCTGTTTCTGTTTGTGGAGCCGATTATTTAGAAAACAGAAAGTACAGTATTTGCCACAACATGGTACAGATTTGGTCTACCAAATAAAAATACTGCCTTATGACATGACCTTTTACTGTATTACATCTAACCAATTGTGCAATGCTCTATTCTGGGTTGACCTAACTCCCATGATGATCAGTTTAAGCCATGGTGTAGAAAAAATTAACGGCTGTTTTATTATGTATAGCTGTACAATACTTGCTGAAGTTAAGCAATGTTTTGTTGTTTAATCTAGCTGCAGTTTTTGACATTCCATTCTCTAAGTAGTAATTTTATCATTTTCCTGTTCATTTTTGATATCCTGAGGAGCTGAAAGTTGTACCTGAATTGTACCTGTAAGGTAACTCGATTAACAAAGAAATTGCAATATTCAAGTATGCTGTACAGCTCTTAGCCAGTGGTCACTGTATTACTGTTGTCTTGCATTAAAAATAAACCAACAATGTCTGTGCCTACATTTTTAATCATACTCATGCTCAGTTTTAATCTTCTGGCTCCCTTTGATTCCACGTCAGCACTAAAGAAAATCATACAGAACTTTACTAATACAGCACAGCCGTTAGAAAATCTGATGCTTTTGGCATATTCTTAATATCAGCACTCCCAAACAGTGACCTTCCTATGGGTCACAATATTCTAGTACCTCTTGTGACACACTATATGTTGAAGTGGATCCAGTTATAATCAGTTTAGCGGTGTACTGAGTGTTGTGAGTCATGACAAATGGATAACAGTTGATGACTGTAGCAGCCACAGAACACTGATGCTTCTGATTTTTGTGGAAATTTTTTAGTCACTTCTTTTTAATAAATGTTTCTATTTACTCGTTTTTAGGTGGTTTTTAAGTGAAAGTTTTCCAGTTCTGATTTTGTCTCCAAGAATCTTGATAGATTGTGAGCTCTATTGGGATATTTTGCTGTGCAGCTTATCTTCGCAGTCAACTCCAAGGGAGGATTAAAAAGGCTGAGCATGGGATTTATTATAAACCTACCAAGATCTCAAATGGAGATTTTGCTGTTATTTGCATTAGTACGTTTGAAAGTGATACAACCCTTGGAGCATCATAGGCTGGACCTATGACCCCAGCTGTGCAGTCAGATGTACTCAGGTGGACCTCCACAGCCCGCTAAAGCTCCTTGGTATCTGTGGTTTTTCAGAGTTGTAGAAATCCACCTGCTTGGCTCAGCTTGCCAACAGCCCTAACATTTACACATATACGCAGAAACTCTTATGAAAGTTTGAAAATGGTATAAACAGATTGTGTTCTGCTCTGCTTCATCATTTTGGGGACTGAGAACTGATCCTTTCCAAAAATGCAGAGATGAGGATTCTCTTCCCCCTTCTGAAACAGACAGTAAGTCAGCAAAAAAAATTAAAAAAAAAAAAGGCAGAAACCAAAAGTTTTCTAGGCCATTTTGCATAGTGTCGGGTGACATCAGGTCAAGTGCAAAATAAATGTAGAACTTGCCCTGGTTGCTGCTTCAGAAATTAGCAGTATTTCACTTGCTTGGTTTCCTTGGAAACACTGGCAGGTACATGGGGAATTAGGGGGTCCCTGGACCAGAGATGCAAAAAACATGACTGAGAATGACCTTGTAACATGGTGTTTAAAGCACTGAAGGGGGGGTTTTGTATTCTAGTTGGTGGTCAGAGAGCAGCTTCTGTTTTATTTTAAAATAACCTATGATAAAATACTCTATCTGCGGGACTGGGTTAAAAGGCCTCTTTCTTTCCTGTCCTTCTTTTTTTCTTTTTTCTTTTTTTTTCTTTCTTTTTTTTTTTTTTTTTTAAAAAAAAAGAAAACATCAATGCCCATACTTGGGAAACAGTTTGGGACTTTTCTGTTGCAAATCATAAGGTGTTTAATTCCCCAGTATATACACCTTTCTAGTTAGTATTTCTAACATTAAACTAGTTTCTATTCAGTCTGAACCTGATTATTGGTCCCGTTCCAAGGTGACCTGAATTGTGTACAGCACTTAGTTGCTCAACTACAGTCAGACTCTTGTGTAGCCAGTTGTCAAAAAAGTAAAAATGAGTGGCATGTAATTCAGAATTGCAATACATTATTCTTTCACTGCAAGCTACTAATTCCAGTGTGAGGTGCTGAAGTCTGTTTTCACACATTTGCTTTTAACCAACAAAAATATATATATACGTGATGAGAAGTTAATCTTGTATGACACAGGGTGTCAGATCTCATTGACATTATCTACTTTAACTTTAGATCTGTTCCTGGGGTTTGCTTTTTTTTTTTTTTTTTCTTTTTTAATTTGAAGGAAAAAGAAATAATGAAAAATGATGATAACCCAATACATTCACCTATGTAATTCTCCTTGCCTAAATTATTGCTTTTCAATGGCAAGTTTTAAAGTACGGCAATGAGGGTTTGGCATGACACAATGCATAATTCTTATGTTTCTCCTTGTAAAATTCCACTATGTTCATCATTTCCAGCTGATCCTCCAAAGAAATTTTGCTCTTGGCTCCCATTTCATAAGTACAATGAACCCAGAGCCAATAGCTTGTGATTATCTAGCTTGGTAGAATAGTTATGGTCTGGTTTTCCAACCTTGGGAAATAACTGAAATATTGATTTGCTTAAAGGCATCCAGTTTAACAGGCACCATAGTCAAGATTCTCACAGCTTTCTAGCTGTGAGAAACAGAAGTTTTGGGCTTCGTGCTTTGAGTTTTTTCCAGTTTATTTGCCATGTCTATAACCTTATTAAAAAGAAGGGAAAGGATAATATGCTGGTTTAAGTTTTCTGAATGGAAAACTTGGAGATATTAGTGTCATGAACTATTTCAGACAATCTTTTATGAGATGTTGCTGTTGTCTTCTGTTTCCTGAGATGGTGGCTTAGCCAGATATACCAGGTAAATTGTAATTTCCACAGTTAGATAAAAGCAGCAGTTTTTCTCTATTCGTTACTTTCATTTCTGTACAATGCAGAGTCCCTTGTCTGGGTTTGATTTGGAAGCGACCTGCAGCAAGTGAAGAAAAAATAGGGTTGGAAGTTACTAAAGGAAGCTTTTGAGAGAACCGCCTGCTCTCTCTGTGCAGTGTAACTCCTCCATGGCTTGCTCTGACTTCTGATCGGGAGGAGGGGTTGATGATACAGAACGGCAGTATGGCTCTTTAAGGCAGCCTTAACAGCTATTTAGACTTGACCTCCACATCTTAATCTCTGAGCTGCCTAAGGATGGCTCAGCAATTAAGGACTTGCAGAAAGGAAAACAGATGAACACTGAAGAGAATCACTGCTACGGAAAAGTCACATTGACTTGTGCTCTCCTATAAGCTATTGGTGAAAACATGAACACTCCAGCATAGGTTATGAAGTTATGCTTTACTCAAAAAAATCTCTTCTAAATAGAGGTGGCATTTTCTTCCTTACTATAGATCAAAAACGTGTCATGCACATTAAAGGTAATTTTGAGATATAAAAACGCAGGCACTAATACGTATCATTCAAGTAAAGCTATACTGAACCTATGCTTACATTTGAAAAATCGCAAGCTCAAAAAGGAATCCTTTATATGGGATATAAATACAGAAAAGGTCAGGCCTAAAGAAACTTAAAGTAGTGAGCAAATTATAAATAGAACTGAAATTTTATTTTAACAATTTTATTTTCTAATTGATGTAATACATGGACAAACATACGTAAGAGGTATCAAAAAAGTAGCAAGTAGGGTGGTATGTGTGCTCTTAGCTTAATATATTACTATGAAATTCCAACTGCACGCTTTGTGTATAAATAAATAATGATTCAGCTGAACTGAGATTAAAGGCTATACACAATTTTTGCTAAAATAGATTGTACTTCACTATTTGAATGCTGTTAGTAGAATTTTGTTGTTTACCATATTAATTTTTTCAAACAGATGATTAATGTCACATTTCTGCAATCATGAGAAGGCTTCCAGGGGCTTTATGTACATATTACTTTCAACAGGCAAAAAAAGTGGAGACTAACTTAGTTTGGATAAATGAATGAAGACACTTTTACAAACGATGATGAACACGACTTTAAAAATATGAGGCCTTTCTGCACCACGTGGGTAGAGCAAACCACTGATGATATTTAGGTTAAAAAAAGGCAGTGTGGAAGACATACTGATTTGACATCTTTAATGCTTTCAAGTTTCTTGTTTGGTGAGATAAGAGTCTTAGAATATAACAATGAGTATCTTAGGTTTTCAGATTGATGTACAAGTGGTGACTAATTCTTATCTTTTATCTATACGCAACGTGCACAAACATCTAATCAACAAAACATAAATGCTAGTATCTTTAACACAAAACATTGCCAATTTATTTATAAAGTCTGCATATAAGTCTATTATACCTATGCTTTAAAGATTTTTCAGTGTATCAGTATTTCCCAGTCAGAAGTGGAAAGCTTTGTTTATATACTACTTTCCATGGCATAGACACCTAAATCCACTTGAATGATTTTGCCTTGTGAACTGGGAATTAGTTTTTCCCCCCGTAGGCTTAAAAGTTTTACTCCTAGCATCTGACCACTCCGAATTAGATATTGTGAGAGAAGTTGCATGAATTACATATTTAATAAATGAAATAGGAAATAGAATAATCTCACTGAAAACAGAGACTGAAGCTTGATTAGAGGTGGCAAGAGGTACATTTCACTCAGACCATCATAGCTCAGAAGACTGCAGGGCATCTTAAGGATGCCATACCAGCAAGCTATAACTGTGCATCAATTTATGAACTATAACATCCATATTCTTTTTAAGTTAGTGTTTTTCTTTTTTTTTTTGTCCCTTCACTTTGTTAACTGGTTTCAGATATGTTCTCTTAGAAGTTTAGCTTATATTAAAAATCATTGTAAGAAAATCTGTTATTGTCTGAAGTATTTTTTCTTTTATTGTTAGATTTTGAACTTGATTTTTTGAAAATTACTTTATTTTTTTTTTTTTTTTTAAATCATTGCTATATGGGTTTCATTCCAAGTACAAAGACCCTGACCTAGGTTTTGCAGATTTAGTGGGAAACGCTATTGACAGATGCATTGGGTTAAAAATGAAAGGACAATCACTTCACCTCTTTGGGACTGGATGGAAGAGGTGAATGAAGTACATGGGAAAATACCATCGCTTGACATCTTTATGGAGTTTTGAATAAAGTAATTTGATTAATCCTTTAATGTGATGCATTCAGAATTGAAGTATCAACTATTTCCTTGTGCTTTCTGCTCTTTACTTCTGTCTTTCCAAGTTAGACCAGGGCAAGTGATCCGTTTCCCTCTGTTCCTCTCCCACTAACAGCAGGCTGCTCTCTGCCTTCCCCCGAGTCCCTGCCAGTGGCGTTTTCCTGAGCCGCGTTCGTTCCACTATCGTGGGGTGTGCTTGGCCCTGTTGGGCTGCCATTCCCTGTCCTAGAGCGGCTGTATTTTGGAGGTGACGGACTTAGTCGTGTATAAACCCGGATCCTGTAAATACCTGAAGACCGTCAGGGCGTTCCACTGAATTACTCAGTAGCCCAAAGTCAGGGCCATGTCTTGTAAACTGGGAATAAAGGGGCTGCGTAAATGCAAGAATATCGTTTTTCAAATGAGTTTTATTTCTTTAACAGGAAATACATTAAAGAGCCTTTCATAGTCTCTCCTCAGTGGGTAGCAAAGAAAGAAACCCCCAAACTATCCTTCGGGGAGGGGGG
>JMFS01016474.1:0-16502 GCA_000699545.1 Podiceps cristatus | reverse complement strand
TGCCCCCCACCCCACCCACACCCCACACCCCCCCGTTATGATTAACTGACTCCATATATTGCAACAGGCACCATCTTTAGTACACTGCTGGGAAGAAATGACAAAAAGTTAGAATAGGAAGAGACAACTTACTCCTTGGAAAAAAAGCATTACAGTCACACTGACTCAGCTACAGGGAGGGCAACAGAGACACAGGAGCAACATTTACAGTAGTAAATTAAAGAGTTGGGATGGAAGGAGGGATGTTCCCAGACACTAGAGCTTGAAAATCCATACTGTTAAGTTGTTAGAGTAGCCCTTGGCATTGTTGGCCCAACCTGAAACACAGTTTCCCAACTGATTTCTGGATGTGGTTTGTGGGTTAACACAAATCAAGGGCCTGGGGACAATAGGTAGTTTGCTTGCAGTGATTGTGTTTGGGTGGGTAGAAGTTTAATGGTATAGACCAGAAAAAAATCCCAGTTGCATTTAGTTTGTACAAATAAAGGCAGTGGGGCTAGTTATTGTTGTTCTGTGTCTGCTTTTGATATTGTATATACTATACCAGTATCAGAACTGAAGAGTTTTAGATTTTTTTTTTTAATATCTTTTACTGAATATGACTGTTAAAATATTATTGGTGAAATCTGGAGTTAATTCTCTTCTTCACTTTTTAAATTGACTGGAGTTCAGGTATAGCACTATATTTGAAAAATAATAATAAAGGTCTGACTGAATGACCTTGCCTGAAAATAAGACAAATGTGATGGTGTACCTATTAGTTCTGAGTCCATGTGTGCACTGAATATAAATATTTTCATTCTGTTAGTGGTGTAACAGACAAAATCTTGATACTATTTCACTTGTCTTGCACTTCTTGTAAACAGAAATTGTCTGTTTTGAATTCCTTGAACTTGAAATTCCTGCTTTGTGAACAGTATCTAGAAATGTGTGTTGTATCATAAAAATATTGTCATAAAAGTTGTAAGAATAACAGAACGATGTCTTCAGGTATCTCATGATCTTCCTTTTGTGACAATAAAATTTTAGAGTAATGTCACAGCTATAGTTTTGTTAGGAAGATTCTGAGAAAAAGTCTAGAATCTGCAAAAACTCTTAAGGTTTGCCTGTATGGAAATTTAGGGCTTGTATTAAATTTATTTTTAAAAGAAAAAAAAAAAATGTTACCAAATTGTTCCTGAGACTTAGCAGCTGGTGTTACAAAATACAATTTCATGTATGGAAAAGAGAAAAGAAAGGATTAGAACGTTGTGGTTACTTGACTATTAAGTGACCAGGCACATATGGTAAATTCTAGAATGGTTGTTCAGAAGTTGTTTTTTACACACATATAAAGGGTTTTTTGTTAAATAAACATGCTATGTCTTTAATTCAGATAGCGATTCTATCTGGAGAAACCAAGAAGCTGCAAAATAAGTGAAGCTCAGATGGCTCTCTTACAAACTTATTTAGCGTTGTTCAAAAGTTAATTACAACATCCAGTATTTTGGAGTACTGCTATTTATGGTGTTTGAGACATCTTAAAGGGTATGATTCTGAGGAGTGAGTGACTACTGCATTTATATCTGTATGTCGGGGGGTGGGTGGGTGTGGGTGTGTTTGGTTTTGGTTTTTTTTAACTCCTTTCCAGGGCTCATAACAAGATAAAAGTAATTTTGGAATATTGACGGGGGGTGGGGGGAGTTATTGTCTTTGACCAGAGAGAGGGAACCTGAAGCTTTCCTGTGAGTAAGGACACCTCAAACTTTGAGTGATGTTTCCCTTTTGGAGTGGGCAAAAGCTGCTGCTTCTTTTTTCTTCACCCCACAACTTTAGGAAAGTTCAAATTTGCATTCATACTTCATGGCTTAACTTATTTTCTACTTTCTGCAAAGACTTGAAACTTGTCTGTGTAATGGTGTAGCCATTTTCTTGTGCTATGAAACTGCCAGTCACAATTTCTACCACTTCATCAGTTTATAGAATTTGCTAGGTATGTGAGTAGTCATGCCTAGAGCTGCTGGATTTCAGATTCTGGTTGTTTCAGCCAATAATTGTATTTAACATCCAAAGCAGCTGCAGTGGATTTTTTTCCCCTCCTTCTATTTAAATAAGTTCATTTCCCTAAATGCTATCTGTAACTTAGGTGAATAAAGTGCTTAGTTGTCCCCTAATCAGATATCTGGTGATTTTTCTTTTATTTTTTTCCTTTTCCCAGCATTATTGTTTTTCAGTGTGGAATGAAGGGGAAAAACTCAAATCTTGAACCATTGTTAGAAAGTTCATGTTATTGTCTGACTCTATAAAACGATTAGCGGATAAAGGTTTTTCTCTTTCTTATTTCACCATCATCTGCCATAAAAGAAGGATCCTTCTGTGCAAACTTTAATTGCATACTTGACATCCTTTTATATTATAAACAGCCATATTCCTTTTTACCCCTATTGAAATAGTTTACCTTTTTTTTTTTCCCCATTTGATGACCTTAAATGCTCAGTTTCTTCTCCTTTGTATCTCTTGCTCTCCTCTTCCTCTCAAGTCCATGCACAGACTTTTCAGATGTATGCTATACATATGAAACACAAAACTAGGCCTAAGTGACACTGACATAAATACTTTCATCCACTGTTGATTTATGTTGGTTATAACATAAATTTTGTTTTCTGTTCACTAGAATGTTATGGAACAGTTCAATCCAGGACTGAGGAATTTAATAAATCTTGGGAAGAATTATGAAAAATCTGTTAATGGTAAGTCTTCTAGGTGCTAACTTTAGAAAGAATATTTAATTTTCATTTAAATATACATATTGGACATGAGGGTTGTATATGAGCTTAATTTCCAAGTTGAATTTTGGATGCGTTTAATTAGGAAAAAACAAAACAAACACCTAAACATATGTACCTTCCTTTTTTTAAAAAAGAATTTTTTTTTACTGTCCTACAGAAGTTGCATCCCAAACACATAGGCACAGAGCTCCTGCAAAATAAGCTGAACATGAAGTGTAAATAACCCACATGAGAGTAATAATAGAAATGGAAAAAAAGTCCTGTGAATTAGATGTTTCCTTTTTTCCCCTAGAAATATTTTCCAAAGATATTTAACATTCTTAGATCTGTTCCTGCTCATCTATGCGCATCACTACCTGAGTAACCCTGTGAACAGAACAACTTGAATAAGAGTTGCAGGAGTGTATTAACTTTTTTTCTTATCCATATTAAACATGATGGTATCTTTTTAATGGAGTAAAAATCAGAATGAATAAATTGGTAACTAAGGACCCAGTCTCTCAAACTTTTTATAATGTGGTGGTTTATTTCCATTATTGATTTCACACAGTCTATCTAAGAATGGGTTTCCAAGACTGGGCTCTAGATTCCCAGAGCTTATATTGTAGGACATGTTAGAGCTTGCTCCATTTCACCTATACAGACCTGTTGAGCTGCTTGATACCATATGAAAGCAATGTAAAAATCTCTCTAATTTTGCCTCATTCAAGTCTGTGGCATATCTTTCCCTCACAGGTAATCTAGTACTCTGAGAAATGTGATACTGCAGAAGTGCATAGTCAAATAGACATTGAAATCTCTCTTCATGCAAATTTTAGACCAGGCTTGAGAAAAAGATAAAACCAAAGGCTGCTGGAGATGAAAACAGGGAACTTTTGACTTATTTGCAGTAATGTCTAACCTGATGGATTAGCGTTGTGGATACCTAATTCTGAACCATAGTGATTATAGGTAGTAACAGAAGAAATAGTGTCTTCATGTTTGGCTGAGAGGTTTTTATACCAGTTTCTGAGGGTTCTGCTTTTCACATACTTTACTGTTGATATATTACATTGTGCCTCATCTCTTTTAATTCAATTTGTCATCAGTAATTCACAACATAAGGGTGCACAGCAACACTGGAGAGGCTAAGAGGTATTGTGTTCTAGCAAGTACACCTTTTAATACTGATAAAGCATATCTAGCATGGATGCTTAATTTTAAATTAATAAATGTTTACAGTGTTGCAACAACTGTTGAGAAACTACATTAAAGTCATCTTTGGGGTCTTCGCTGCTTTCCAAACAAGTTGGAGTGGGCTAACAAAGAACATAAAGCTTACAAGAACTTCTGCTAGGTTTATAATGTATTTTTATACATTTTGAGGATAAAAGGTCAAAACTTCTTTTCTGTAGAAGTAGTTTACTAGCCATTGTACTGATGAAGAGACTATACAAGTAGAGTTACTGATCTAGCTTGATTAGCCTGGGAGAAATCACACTTTTTTTTTTCTTTTTTTAGTGCCTGTATTAGGATAAAAGATTGGCTTGGGGCTATTTTGAGAAGACATTAGATAGAAAGAGTTGGAATGGCATAAAATCTCTGCGTATAAGTGGCACACTGCTCCATTAGTAGCTCTGGTGTAATTGTTCTGTTCAGAAAGTTTGAAAGAACTATGAAAGAACCTGTGAGACACAACTTAGACAGAAATTACTCTTCTCTAATGCAACAGAGCCTCAAAAGGTATCTGTTTCATTTGGAAGAGTTTCAGGCTTCTCAGTGAACATACTAATAGGTAACCAAAGATGTCACCTTGGTGGTAAAAACTAAATATTGTAATTGGCAATTGACAAGTATATTCCTCTCAGAAAAAAAGTATTCTAAAGTCAACAGGGAGAGGCTGCTTGGCTTCTACTTTAGGTTACAAATGTGCTACTACAAAAAAAAATGAAGACTTACTACAATTTTTTCACTGACTTTTACAGTAAAACCTTGCCAGTTTGTCCTTGTTATGTCTTTTCTCTGTGGTGGGAAGATCAGTTCTAGATACTGTGAAGATTCAAGGCAGCCATTGTGTGGTGTAGGTCTATGTGTGGATTTGTAGATCTACGTAATCTGTTTCTCACTACTGGCCTCCCTGCAGTTTGAATCGATGTTTCCGTGTTCATTCTAGGAAAACTGGCTTTGCTGTTTAAATCAGCTATAACCAGGAAATGATTAACTAAGAATAACTGAAGCCTTGGTGATATATATTAAGACCTTATTGGTTCCTGTAAAACTGAAATTGAACTATAAACAATCAAACTGTCTGGGGAGGGGAAGATGAGCATCCAAGTGTTAACTAGGGTCTGTCTTTTTGGTAAGGAATGTTAAACCTTCAGGTTTCTTCATAAACTGTATGTGCACCTGGTGCCTGATGTTTTTATTGCTTAATGTACTTGGAACACAGATTTCTCTGCAATCCTGAGTTCAGTAACAAAGATAAAAGTAGGCGCTTTCCTGGAGTGTCAAAATAACTGTGCAGAACTTGTATATATCAATGCTAATTTTCCACGTCTGTCCAAGATACCAGAGATCTTCCAACATTTAAGCTCACTAAGTTGCTGAACAATGTAATTTATAATAATATCAGGAACATTGATGGTATGTTAAAAATTGAGGAAAGAATGCCAAAGGGATTATCTTCATAACCTGAACATCATCTTTCAAAGACTTAAATGCTAAAACGTCAAAAATTAATGCCTGAAATTTCCTTAGGGGGAAAACTTGATGTTTATATGTAGGATCCTCAGATTTCAATGTTTTGTTTTGACAAGAAATCATATTTGTCATTGCAGTATATGATGACTGTAGAGTGTTAACCATAATGGTGATTTTTAGGAATGGCTACATCAGATGTGTCGAACATTTCACATTTCACTTTTCTTTCAAATGTATCACACCTGGCAAACTATATTTCATCATAGTGGATTTTGAAGTGAGTTACTCTTTCAGCTAACTTAAACAGTAAACGATGATTTGCTTTTGAAGGGCTCCATGTCTCCTTGTTGCAACTGTAGGTCCATTGTCTCACAGCCAGTAGCCGTTTCTCAGATCAGCGGTCTGGCTGGCCAATACAGGGCAGAGACTTTGGTGTTTCTAGTAAGTCTGGGACTGCATTTTGGTTTTTCCCAGCAGTTTTATCTATACTGAGGTATTTTATTACATCCTGACCAATGGCTTATGGCTAAACCTACCCACTGGACCCTGACTGCTCCTGGATGTGACTGAAAGTTGGAACTAAATAATGGGCTGAAAGTATATTAATATATTCTGGTGTTCTTTGTCACCTGGTTTTACAAATTAGCAGGTATCACAGGGGCTTGTGTAACTTCCTCTGATAGTAGGATTTCCCTATTGCCATATATCTCAGTTTTACTATGTGTCATGGATTACAAGATTTCATAGGATCATAGATTAATGAAAATGGAAAATACTTTGATTTTTTTTAACAGTTTTTTTTTTCCCCCCCCCACCCTCCCCAGCTATGGTAGTGGCTGGAAGAGCATATTATGATAGCCTTGCAAAGATTGGGGATATATCAGCTGATTCTCCAGTTTCTAAAGAATTAGGTAAGTGAAACAATAATTTTTAAAAATTATTTCAAAATATAAACTTTATTTTTGTTTTCCTGCTGGCAGTTCACAGAACTGATGTGAAGTAAAGAAGGATCAGAAGAAGCGTATTTTACTCTTAAATAGCACACAGATGAAAGGGATTAGATTCCTTTAATGTATATTATTTCTCAAGACACTTATGTTTTGACAAAATAATGTGGGTTTTTTAACTTTTGTATATATATTTCTGCCTATGCATTCAAAAGCATTTTTTTAAGTTCATGTAGTTCTATAATAAATATGGAAAAATATGTAGCTTGATTTCAAGTACAGAGATGAATGTTGAAATATTTCTGCAACAGAATGAGGAGTCCTAGTGTATGACAACAGTTCTAAACTAAAACAATTTTCTGGATGAGTTCCATTGTGAAGAGCTTAGTTCTACTTCATTATTTTTGATCAAATATATCCCCAAGAGTTCTCAGATGCATTATATTTATTTTCTAGTTGAGCTTTTGAAAGAGAAACTGCAGTCAAATATGTAGTACACTTAAATTAATGTAAAATTAATCCAAGTTCCGTACTTTCCTGAAAATAATTAATGAATTTTTGAAAGATAGCAGCAGCACTTCATTTTGAATTCTTTTGGCTATCATTGAAATGATACTGCTCAGTCTACAAAAGTGTAGTTGTCATCAAAGTATTTGTAATATTTCTGACAAAATATTATAACATTACTACAAAACACAGAAGCAGGAACTATACTGTAAAGAGGAAACATTTGTTTAAAGCCTTCATTTGCTTTTTGACAAAAAAAACTTTATCAAGTGTTTTGTCTCTGAAGTTTTGTTTGAGCAATGTAGGGCTCTTTCAATGATGTAACGTGCATCTGCTCCTGTAACTCAAAGTAGTATATTAAGTCAACTGATTTTAAAAGATGTTTTTAGTAAATGTTTTTCTTATGATTCTGCGGAAGCAGAATTGAGGGAAAGGACTCTTCTTGAACGGTGGCTGCTGGTTTCTATATGCCTGCATACATGTTTGATTTGTTCTGAAACTTTTGTGTGAGTGTTAACATTCTGTGTGGAAAGTTGGGAGCGGCAGAAGAGCAAACAGTACAAAGCAAACAGACCTAATGTAGTTGCTTCCTCTATTTGCTTTGCAGGTTGTTTACAGAAAGCAGAGTTGCTGGTTTCAAACTATAGAACAAAAGTATGAGAAAGTTAAAAGTAATAACCAGGCAGAGTCTTACAAAAACATCAACAAATGCATAATTACAACTTTTGCAATCAAGCAGTTCGTCAAATGTGTGGAAGTAATCTATTTATTGAACTTCGTGTGACTGTGGGATATTGTCTGCTTCTTTGAAAATATTATCATTGGGTAGTCTCGAGCTGAACTCTGAAAATAACTGGTTTTCCCTATTATTAGGGTTAGTACAGAATTGTGATTGAAAATATATTTTTGCTTAATTATGAGTTCTTCCCTGTGATTATAAACCCTTTTCTAGATATACTGTAATGAGAAAACATGGCCTTCTTCAAGGTCAGGCCTCTAACACTGCTTTCTGTATGTCTTCTACTTTAACTGTTACTGCAGAAAAATCTTTTCTTCTTAAGGAACACAGCAATTCTGTATTTCTTCCAGCATATTCTCTGATAGAATACTTATTTTAGAGATAAGGAAAGTCAATGAACATTGGAAAAGGCAGGATAATGTGATTAGGAGTCTGTGAGAGATCATTTGCATTTTCTTGAAAAAGCCTTAGTAGTTCTGAAGCTGGGCTACAATACTGAACTATTTAGTAAAGAAATATGATACATCCCAGATGTCTCTAAAAGTATCTTTGCTTACAAAAAAAAAATCTACTGCAGCTTTTAGTATTTTAAAAATATTAAGATGCATGTTGAGTAGTATCAGATATGTAAAGACTAGATCAGACTGCTGTGATTTGCTCGTTTGTCGACCCTATTAACCCCAGTGGAGTTACTATAGGTGCAGCCCGCTGTGGAATTGTTTCTTCTGTGAGTTCCTTTAGCCTTGCCAAAAGACATGTTATCGACCACTGACAGCTTTATCGTGCATAATCCTTCTGTTATCTTTGCCAAAAAACAGGTCAGTAGTCATCAGTTAAGTTTTGTGATATGCCTGTGAGCTGCTTTTCTGGAACGCATTCTCTTGAGCATCAAGTGAGCTGACACACTAGCTTGTTTTATACAAGCAGCATTCTAAAGGTGACTGGCAAAGCAGCAGAGAGCAGTGATTTCCATAATTTGGTGTACATGTGTGTTACCTGGAATATTTCTGTAACTTTTTACTTCTTCCTTGTTTAAAATTACAAGGACTTTTCCTGTATCCTGTATTAACTGAAAACAGTAGCAACATTCCCACAGATGTCAGTAGAAGATCATTGTATTTTTTAATAGTGAAGATGTTATCCTGGCTCTCCGCAATGAATTAGGAAAACCAACAATGACCAAGTTATACAGCATTTTGTAATGCTTTAATATTTGAGCACAAATTGAGGTACTGTGATATTGATTTACAGTGTTTAGGTCTCTGAAAAAAACCAGAAAATGTAAATCATAGAATTGTGGAATAGTTTGGGTTGGAAGGAACCTTAAAATCATCTAGTTCCAAACCCCCTGCCGTGGGCAGGGACACCTTCTGCTAGACCAGGTTGCTCAAAGCCCCATCCAACCTGGCCTTGGGCACTTCCAGGGATGGGGCATCCACAGCTTCTCTGGGCAACCGGTTCCAGTGCCTCACCACCCTCAGAGTGAAGAATTTCTTCCTTTTATCCAATCTAAACCTACCCTCTTTCAATTTAAAGCCATGATCCCTTGTCCTATTGCTACATGCCCTTGTCAGAAGTCCTCCAGCTTTCTTGGAGGCCCCCTTTAGGTACTGGAAGGCTGCTAGAAGGTCCCCCTGGAGCTCTCTTCTGCGGGCTGAACAAGCCCAACTCTCTCAGCCTGTCTTCATAGGATAGGTGCTCCAGCCCTCTGATCATCTTCCTGGCCCTCCTCTGGACTCACTCCAACATCTCCATGCCCTTCTTGTGTTGGGGGTCCTAGAGCTGAATGCAGTACTGCAGGTGGGATCTCAGGGGAGCAGAGTAGGGGGGGGAGAATCACCTCCCTTGACCTGCTGGTCCTGCTGCTGGTGATGCAGCCGAGGACATGGTTGGCTTTCTGGGCTGCAAGTGCACGTTGCCGGGTCATGTTGAGCTGCTCATCAAGCCGACCAACACCCCCAAGTCCTTCTCCTCAGGGCTGCTCTCAATCCATTCTCCGTCCAGCCTGTGTTTGTGCTTGGGATTGCCCTGACCCATGTGCAGGACCTTGCACTTGGCCTTGTTGGACTTTGTGAGGTTCACACAGGCCCACCTCTCAAACCTGTCGAGGTCCCCCTGGATGGCATCCCTTCCCTCCAGTGTGCTGACCACACCACACAGCTTGGTGTTGTCAGCAAACTTGCTGAGGGTGCACTCCATCCCGCTGTCCATGTTGCCAACAAAGCTGTTAAACAGTGCTGGTCCCAACGCCAACTGCTGAGGAACACCACTCCTTGCTGGTCTTCACTTGGGCATCGAGCCATTGACTGCAATTCTAAGTGTGACCATCCAGCCAATTCCTTATCCACTGAGTGGTCCATCTGTCAAATCCATGTCTTTAAATTGGAGAGACAAGGCTGTCATGTGGGACAGTGTCAAATGCTTTGCACAAGTCCCAGTAGATGACATCAGTTGTTCTTCCATTATCCACCAATGCTGTAACCCCATTGTAGGCAGCCACCAAATTTGTCAGGCATGATTTGCCCTTAGTGAAGCCATGTTGGCTGCCACCAGTCCCCTCCTTAAGTGCCTTATCATAGTTTCCAGGAGGATCTGCACCATGATCTTGCTAAGCACAGAGGTGAGACTGACTGGCCTGTAGTTCCCCGGGTCTTCCTTTTTTGCCTTTTTAAAAATGGGGGTTATGTTCCCCCTTTTCCAGTCAGTGGGAACTTCACTGGACTGCCACAGCTTCTCAAATATGATGGAGAGTGGCCTAGCAACTTCATCTGCCAGTTCCCTCAGGACCCACAGGTGCATCTCCTCAGGTCCTATGGACTTGTGCACCTTCAGGTTCTTTAGATGGTCTCGAACCTGATCTCCTACAGTGGGAGGTTCTTCAGTCTCCCAGTTCCTGCCCTTGCCTTCTGCGACTTGAGTGGTGTGGCTAGAGTGCTTGCTGGTGAAGACTGAGGCAAAAAAACCTGTTGAGTCCTTCAGTCTTCTCCATATCCGGGGTAGGCAAGTCTCCCATTTCCTCCTGGAGAGGGCCCATACTTTCCCTAGTCCTCATTTTATCACCAACATACCTACGAAAACTTTTCATGTTGCTCTTGATGTCCCTGGCCAGATTTAATTCTATCAGGGCTTTAGCTTTCCTAACCTGATCCCTGGCTTCTTGGACAATTTCTCTGTATTCTTCCCAGGCTACTCATCCTTGCTTCCACCCTCAGGAGGCTTCCTTTTTTGTGTTTGAGTTTGTCCAGGAGCTCCTTGTTCATCCATGCAGCCTCCTGGCATTTTTCATAGAATCCCTTGGTTGGAAAGGACCTTCAAGATCATCAAGTCCAACTGTGCCTAACCACCACTAAACCACATCCCTAAGCACCTCATCTACCCGTCTTTTAAATCCCTCCAGGGATGGTGACTCCACCACCTCCCTGGGCAGCCTGTTACACAGCCTGACAACCCTTTCAGTAAAGAAATGTTTCCTAATGTCCAATCTAAACCTCCCCTGGTGTAACTTGAGGCCATTTCCTCTTGTCCTTTCGCCTGTTACTTGGGAGAAGAGACCCACACCCACCTCCCTACAGCCTCCTTTCAGGTAGTTGTAGAGAATGGTAAGGTCTCCCCTCAGCCTCCTTTTCTCAAGGCTAAACAACGCCAGCTCCCTCAGCAGCTCCTCATAGGACTTGTTTTCCAGACCCTTCACCAGCTTCATTGCCCTTCTCTGGACCCTCTCCAGCATCTCAATGTCTTTCCTATGCTGCGATGCCCAAAACTGCAGACTTTTTGCCCGACTTCCTCTTTGTTGGGATTCATCACTCCTGAGCTTGGAGGAGGTGATCCTTGAATATTAATCAGCTTTCTTGGGCCCCTTTTCCCTCCAGGGATTTATCCCATGGTACTCTAGCAAACAGATCCCTGAAGAGGCCAAAGTCTGCTCTCCTGAAGTCCAAGGTTGTGAGCGTGCTGTGTGCCCTCCTTGCTGCCCTACGGATCTGGAACTCCACCATTTCATGGTCCCTGCAGCCAAGGCTGCCCTTGAGCTTCACATTCCTCACCAGCCCCTTCTTGTTGGTGAGAACAAGGTCTAGCATAGCACCTCTCCTCATTGCCTCCTCTATCACTTGGAGAAGGAAATTATCATCAGTGCATTCCAGGAACCTCCTGGATTGCTTGTGCCTTGTTGTGTTGTCCCTCCAATAGGTATCGTGGTGGTTGAAGTCCCCCATGAAGACCGGGGCTTGTGAATGTGAGGTTGCTTCTAGCTGTCTATAGAGGGCTTCATCCACTCAGTCTTCCTGATCGAGTAGCCTGTGGCAGACCCCTGCTACAATGTCACCTGTTCCTGCCTTCTCTTTAATCCTGACCCATAAGCTCTCAGTCACCTCCTCATCCATCCCCAGGCAGAGCTCCATGCGCTCCAGCTGGTCACTGACATAGACACCCCCTCCTTGTCTCCCCAGCCTGTCCTTCCGAAAGAGCCTGTACCCTGCCATTCCAACACTCTGCTCGCGGGAGCCTTCCCACCACGCCTCCGTGATGCCAGTAAGATCGCAGCCCTGCAGCTGTGTGCATCGGGTTGTAAAAGAAGCTGTTAGAACAAGATTCCCCCTTTTCCCCCTTCTCCTGTAGTTAGCATATCAAGCTGTAACTTTTGCAGATACAGTTCATGTTAAAATCAGTTTTCTTAATAATCAACAGGGGAATGAGACAGGATCCAAGGTTTCAGGTCTTTCCTGTAGAAGCTTCACTTTTAGTAGTGGCAGATGAAAAAGATTGTATTATTTTAAATTCAGTCATGTGCATTAAACTTCTTACACTTAATTATGAAAAGACTACAAGGCTTAGATAGCTAAACCACAATATTCTTTAGAATTTATGGAAAATCTTTACTGGAATATTGCACTGAGTCATTTTACAGTTCAAACCCAAACCTGCTGGGTGACCTAGAGTGTATTTACTGCCAAGTGTGATGTAAAGATTTGTATCAAAAACACAGTCAATCCTTCCTTCTCATAAGGAAACGTAGAGCATGGTCTTCCTGTAATGAGACAGTAAAATGGATGCCAACCCCACAGCAGGGGAGAAACAGAAATGGAGAAGAAATAAGAGAAGAAAATTTTTGAAGTAGAGGGCAAAATGCATAGAGGGCAGAGTAGTAGTAGGGCAAAAAAGCAAGTAAAAATACCAGAAAGTGCTTTCTTTTGTCAAATGAGATTAGAGCAGAAGAGGGAAACAAGAAAATGAAATGGAAATCTGGATATTCCAGCTAATTCAGAGCTTTTTTACTAATATCTGTATCTTTCAAGTCTGGTTAAAGCTTTGTGAATTGTTTTTATACAGAATAACTTATACACAGCATAACAATATCAGTAAGTTGAGGAAGTAGAAGAATATACTGCATTCATAATACAACCCTCATGAATAAGGGATAAGCTGATTTAAGTCAACATTCTTTCTAATTTTTTATTTCCCTGAATTTCTAAGCTTGTGGTCCCTCAGACTTGGCTCTGAGGATTTAGGAATGTAACCTGAATTTATGTAGTTCAAGTTATTCTGCAATACGGAATTTGCATATCTTTCTTTCCTAGGCACCTTTTGGAAATCCCATTAGGAAGAAAAGAGGAAACAAGAAACTGCATATTTTAAAATGTTAAGATTTCATACTCTTCAAATTCCAGTATACCACATCAGCACAATAAAATTTGGGGTTTCAATGCACTAAAAATAATTTCACCTAGATACTATTCCCCTGACAAGTGTTAAAATAGTAACTTTTACAATGTGTTGCTATTCCTTTTGTCTTGCCCAGAATACAGGCTTATGGAGCTTTGTGGTGTTGTTTTTTAGCACTTATAATTTTAATAAACTCTCTCTTCTAGTAACATAGGCTCTTTGTAGCTTTAACTTGCTCAAGCAATCAGGAAGTTTTTTCCTGCTCACTTACTGAATACTACTTCTCGTATCTTTCAGGCTGTCCTCCTTAGCACCTGCCAGTTATTGTAGCTACAACTAATTTATTATATTGTGGGTGTAAAGTCCCAATTTGTTTATTGTATGGCAACAGTATCTATAGCAGTCACCCACAGTTATATTACAGGTCTGTACCTAGACTTACTGCTCAGTAACTAGTAAGTGTAAACTATTCCTTGCTTGTCAAACTAAAGAAAGCCAAATTGTAAGAAAAATAGTACATTGCATGGTCTTGACCAGTGGAACTAAATTGCAGAAGTTCATCATGTTAAAAGGAAAATCAGAGGAGACAAAATCTCTTCCCTAATCTAACCAAGACTGCTAATTTTTTTAATTATTTTTCTTTGTTATAGGCTTTTTTTTTTTTTTTTTTTTTTTCCTTATAGTTTCATTCCATTAAGACTTCTCTGGAAACAGATATGCAAAAGCTTCTGCTCATCTATAGTCTGAAATGTAAGAATCTGGAATAAATTTGGGTCTTTTTAGGAGAAAATTTCTGGTTAAAAACCACTGCAGGTAATCTATAGAAGCAAGTATTGGACCAAAATATTGCTCTGTGTTGTGGTAGTCAAAAGACAGGGAGAGGTGGGGAGAAAAAAAACCCAGATGTGCCTAATAAGTGGAATTCTTGCCTGAGAGAGGATGAGCCCTGAACTTGATATTCTCCTCAAGAACAAATGAAAGGACTATTCTTCAGGTCTAAAGGACACTATTTGAACATATTCATGAAATGTAGGTTTCCTTTATAAAGTTGTGTAATTTTAAAGGTCTCCACAACTGTCATGCTCTGTCAAATACAGAATCTCAATTGTAAAATGATAAGAGTATTGCACATAGCAATAGCATCACACGTAGCAATATAGTAATTACAGTAATACTACGATACGGATAACTGGGGTGGAGGTTCTCTAAATGCATGTTTCCTTTTTTTAGAAAGCCTTTATACTTCTCTGCAGTTAGCCAAATGTCTATAGGTGTTGAGGTAACTGCATATTAGTTTGCAAGTCGAGGTTGATAAACCATCGGTCAGTTAAGAGAATAAGCTAATGGTTAGTGAGTAGGCCTGCAATTTATCCAATGGTTAGCTTACTCGTCCAGATTCATAAGGAATGCTGTCAGTTAGAGCTCTTGAGTAATATCTAACAGGATCATAGAGACCCTTTGGTAACTGTTTCTAGGGGCTTTTTTATAAAGTAAACTAAAAGTAATTTGATAATAATGTAAATTTAATATTAATGTAATTAGTAGTGTGAAGATCAATCTATAGAGAGTCCTACCTGATTATTTTTTTTTAGTGATAATCACTTCATTTTACATGTGCAACTAAAACTCTGGACTCTTTTCTCTCTCTCATTTGCAGAAATGAGAGATTTTTCTGTATCAGAAACTGTGAGCTTTAAGTGGCCAGGTCATATAGAATTTTTTTTTAACTGAATTGGCAGATTCTTATTTTGCTAAAAAGAACACATCTTGCTGAAAAATTTCTAATGAGACTGTGACATAAGGCAATATCATCTTTTTAACATGCTTATCTTGCAAGTATTTGTCATTCAAAACTGTCTATTTCCTTCCTGATTAATAAGCAAAATTGCCACTTGATCAGGTACTTTCCAAAGGTAAAGCTCTCTTGTGACTTCTGTGATACAGCATTTACATGTCATTCTCACTATTGAGAAAGCTAAGCAGAAAAAGAGAAAATTCCATCCTTTAGGATGACTGTAGATACTTGCACTTCAATTAAAAAAAAAGGGGGGGGGGGGGGGAAGAGTTGTTGGCGTACTTTAGTGTATATAAATTGACCCTTTCAGCTGGAATCCTATTTCACTTGCCTTGGAAAGATGACACCTAGCGCCCTTCCCTTCACCAGCTCGTTTAAACTGAAGAAAAGAGCGCTGTCATCTTGTCCCATCTTACTGCATTGGTGCTCTCTTCTACAGCATGAATGTTCTGCTTTTGGAGTAGGTTGTGTTGGAGAGGAAGGCTGGTGAAGTGTGCCAGCAGCTGCAGAACCCCTTTAGCTCCTCATCTGGCAGAAACTTCTGGGAAACTAGCTTAGAGGCTGCAGTTTAAGTAGTTAGTATATCAGGCCAGCTTTTCCTATGGAGCATTAATAAAGTGTTCTACTGTAGTTATACTGAAATTGCATTGGAAGAAGCCACTCCATTCTCTTCTTATAAAAGGAAAGTACATAGTGAGCTATCTTGAAAGTGAAATACAAAGTAGTTGTGTTTGTTTTTTAGGAGTGAGGTTTTGTATCTTCTAATTTTATAACAACATTCTGGGTTTGTGCTAGATAGACCTCCCATCTGCTGTAAGAAAGCTAGAAGGAGATGAGACATCCTTTCTATATACGCTTCTACTGGTGAAAATGGTAACTGGATTAGTGGAAACTTGCTGCTAGTCATAGTTCTACTTTTCAAGGTCAAGTTAAAGCCAGCCAAACAATCATATTGACAAACTTTTTTTCTCCTCTAGAATCAGCACTGTGGCTTTTGATGTTCAGTATTTTGCATGTAAACTTTTAACAAAAGTCTGCTGTAAGAAAGAAAACCTTCAGTCATATTCTTAAATACGAGCAACTTTACTCCATGTCTAATAATTTGCATGACCATCTGTTGCAGAGGTATTGGAAGCTGTGTGTATATTCACTGATTTATGAATCAGTTTAACTATTCAGACATTCATAAGCATGTGCCCTGCCAACAGCCTGGCTAAAGCTCCTGCAAGTTGATGTTCATAAATGGTGGAGAATACTTGGCACTGTGCTATTAATTAAAAAGAAGAACTAGAGAAACCTGTTACCATGTTGATATCCAGAACCATTATTAACAAACAAACAAAAATCACAAAGCAATAAATAATCAATGAAAATTGTTTATGCAAGGCAGGTCCTGCTTGACAAAC
>JMFS01016464.1:0-11081 GCA_000699545.1 Podiceps cristatus | reverse complement strand
TTTGAGGATCTGTTTATGACAGAAGTACTTGGTCCAGACAGCTACTGGCCTGAGTGGAGAGACTCTTTTTGCTTTCAGTAGTCTTTCTATCAGACTTGTGGAGACACTCTTACTCAACAATTTATTCAGAGTAATCTGAATGTTACCTCTGAGAACAGCTGTTGCATTTGACCATGGACCATGACCATCAATCATGGAGATATAAACTGTGAAACAGACTGACACCTACAATGCCTTTCATGTTGTTTGCCAAGCCTGTCATTTCTCTAAAGACTACACCAGTCATGTAGGCTGAATGGGAGAGGCTCAGCATCAGCTCTTGGGCTGAAACCATTGCTGCCACTCTTAACTGGGCACAGATGGGAAGCAGTAGTTGATCAGCCACACAACTGCGGAATGGGGTTATTTATGTCAGGGCACCTAACTAGTCATAAAAGACTTTGTGTTTTCATCATCTAAGAAAATTATCTACATTTAGAACAGATGGAGTAGCAAAAAGATTATCTAGCACCATGGATTATGACACTCGACCACTGTGATAGTCTTTTCTCTGTTTCTCTCCTTCTCTCCCTTACCACTAATGGCAGTCTGCTTTGTATCACACATTTATCGCTGGTTACTCCTCCAGTACAACCCCTATTGAGAATTCCCTACTGCTCTGACCTGTCTTACTGCACAGAAAAAACAAACTGCTGGTTGATT
Source organism: Podiceps cristatus (assembly GCA_000699545.1). NCBI lineage: Eukaryota > Metazoa > Chordata > Aves > Podicipediformes > Podicipedidae > Podiceps > Podiceps cristatus. The sequence goes on along the minus strand of JMFS01016464.1, from coordinate 10,379 downwards.
TGTTGTGTTTTAGAGTAGCTGCTGGGCAGAGATCCACCATAATTCTAAGGAGCAGTTAAAGTAAGATTGATGACTAAATAGACCAAAAAACCCTCCCAATGAAACACACAGAAAGCACATGATAAAGTGAGGGTGTAAATGTGGGGCCAAGTCTGAAGAGTAGGGGTTTTTTTTAACTTTGTTTTCACTTGGGCAAACCCATTGAGCTATTTGAAGTAGCAGCTTTTAGCCTATCATCAAATGCCATGTTTCTTTCTTCATCTGATTTCATATAAAAAAATTCACTGTGAGCTTTCGTAATAGAAATTTATTTCTTGACAACAGGAAGCAGCCCCCGACTTCCACCTGTAACATTCAGTTTTTGCATCAAAACAGCTTTCCCTAGATAGAAAATATAGCAGAAAGCAGATACAGTTTTCTGTGGCATTTAACTCTTGCCGGTATAATAGTTCTGCTCAGTAATTTGCAATGAATTTTGGAAGGATTTTCTGGGAATGCTACCTATTATTGGTGCTTCACTGCAAGTGGACAGTCACCCTTATTCCAGCTAATTTTTGATGCACAGAATTCTCCCCCGCACTTTGTGTTGGGGAAATCTCCCCTGTTTCTTTTATTTCAGTTATTTATTCTCTTTCTTCCAAAGTGAATGGTAAACCTCTGGGTTTGTGGCATTTTTGGAAACAATGGAAAATTGGCTTTCTTTGTTGCCGGCTTTCAGGCTTCCAGAGGGAGGTGTTACCCTCTACATGGCCTTTTCTTCACTGATGGGTAGAGCAGCACTTTCTATTCTGCACAGGCGGAGCAGAATAATAGCCTGTGGGAGAAGGAACAATTTGGTAAAAACTGCATGAAACAACTGTGCAAAGCTGTTGCTATTACAATAGATTTCTTTAGGAGAAACTTCAACTTTCTCAAGCAAAGATGGGTCAGACCAGCTTCCTGTGCAGCAAAGGTACATCATATTGCTGCCATACACACTAACTTCATTATAAAGATGGATAAATTAGATTGTGAATTGGAAACTTTTAGAGTAGTTTAGTCAGCTGCACTGCTCTCAGCAACGCAAGGGCAAAAGTAGAGGGTTGGGTATTTGTCTTTAAAATGTCTTTCCCACTGCCATGCATCATCCTCATTGTCAATGCGGCCATTAGTGGTCTGAAGGCAAGCATGAGATCCTGAAAGTAGGAAGTACTAGCACTGTCTTACAGGTTTCTTTCGTTGCTTTGGCCAAAATAGCAAATCTGTTCACCTTCAAACTCTTCTCTAAAAGTATTTTTGCCAGCACTGGCCTCTGAATGGGACAGGGAGCAGAAAGTGAATCTGGTGAAATGCAAATATTTGAGAAACCTTTAAATGCCTCCTTGGTGACACTAGAAACTATCTGTTAAAATTCTGTGAGGGAAATGCATAGGTACATAGAATGGAGAAGACAATTTCAAAACATATCGTTAAATAGTGCTCGTGGAGAACTCTTCTGTCCCTGTTGAAGCCAGCAGACAGTGCGTGCGTGTTCCCAAACATGTTACCTTGCCCGGCATGGAATAAACAGGTACACTATAACATGCTGCATTTTGGGCTTCAGTGATGGGTCTGTCTGGCAAATAAACTTCTGTTTCTGATATGTTGAGTTATCCCAGATGTTCCTGTTGAAATAGATAATTTGCATTCGGAATGGCAAACTTTCTTCTCGTCTAATTAATATTAAATTGTAATAATTTACCTGTTTAACTGACAGCAGCTATCTTTGCAATCTGCTGCAACAAGGAGTGAAAGTGTCAGCTCTTAAACACTCTTTTCGGCTAGGCTGTCTCAAAACGGTGAACATGTTAAGCTGGAAACTCGCTATACTGCAGGACGTGTTCAAAAGCTGCAAATGTAAAGATGCACATCAGCAGCTGCAACAGCTGTAGTAATTCCCTCTTGTTTTTCAGGGACTAGTAAAAGTAGAAGTAGCTTAATGGCAAAAGTAACTGAAAGTGATAAATGTCAGCAGCTTCAGCATTTACATCACAATCCACAGGGGTCAAGCAAGAGGGCATCTGAAGGCTGGCTGACACCTGGCTCAACCACATAGCCCTGTGGGATGTCACTATATTTCACTGTTAGAATGCATCAATATTTCTATCTCCCCAGAACGTGTTTCCTAGCAGAAACTCTTCAGACAAGTCTTGCTGAAATCATTCTTTTCTAGGGATTCACAGATAGCCCAGACCATAATATCCTGAAGTTTAAATCTATGTGGACCCATCATCTATTTCACTTATTTCGGCCTTATATGTCTCACCTCTCTTTCACGGTTAAATTAATTCCATAAGTTAAGTTTGCCTAAAGCTTATCCATCATTTTTTGTCCAGGCCTGGAGGTTGGTGCCCCTGCCTGTGGCAGGGGGGTTGGAACTCTATGATCCTTGGGGTCCCTTCCAACCCAAACCTTGCTATGATTCTATGATTTTTAAAGCTATGTTTTGCTCATCTGTAGCAAAAAGAGAATAACAAATTGAACAGGGATGACAGTTAGGAAAATGGAGAATTTCTTTTAAAATAGATTTTTAAAGTACAGTTTAGGCAACCTGGAAAAATGAGGACTGAGTGGGAGATGTTTACATTTGGGGGTTAATAATAGGGAGCAGCACAAAGTCAAAGAACTATGATGTGGGAATAAATCTTTCTAAACTGAGTATTAGAGGAAGGACTCTAACAGCAAGGGAAGGTCTGTAAGAAAGTCCCAGACAGTCATGGAGATAAGGAACTTGAATTATCACAGCGGAAGCGATCAAATCATGGGAACCTGGAGTGTGATTTGTTTAAGGGGAGATTGTAGGATAGGAAAAGGATGAGATAGAACCTTGAAATTAAACTGTGCGATATCAGGACAAGATAATATGTTTGGCTTCCCAAAAAGGGAATGAAAGGATACAGATCATGGTGAGTTTGTTATGCTTTGTTCATAACAGTATTTAATTAGTTCGCTGCATACTTCCCGGGGTCTACTGTTGCCCGCAGGCAATGGGAAGAAATATATTTTCTTTCTTGATGTCTAACTTTGCTTTTGGGAGTCAGAAAATTGGTTTTCTTCCCCGAAATATTGGAGATTAGCTACAGCTAGAAAAGGTCCCCTGGGCAGAGTTTTTTGGTGCATCAGTGACAGCAAGAAGCTTTTCAATGCCCTGTTAGTGGTGCCTTACTCACATATTCCTGGTTAAACTGACCTCTCAGCTTGAGGTTGGAAAAAGTTTTCCTCTAATCAGAATGACAAAGACCTTAGGATTTTTTGCTTTCCTGTGTGCTCATGGCATGATCTGCTCTCTGAGATCCTCTGCCATTGACAGCTATCGTGCAGCTGCAGAGACCTGGGATATTGCTGATTATCCTGTTCTTTCCCTGGTGCACAAAGCAAAGTAGGCTTTGTGTCTCAGGTCTGTCGTGGGAGTAAAGAATCTATCTGTGCTTTATAGTAGGCAGAGGTTGGGAACAGTTTGCGTAGACCTCTCGAAAATTACTGGCTATTACATGGTAACTTGTAGCTTTGTGGATGGGTCTCAGGGCCCTTGAGGTTCTCATCCAGATCTGTGGTCTGAAGTTATTTACCTGCATGACTTCCTCAGAATAAGCATTCAGGAGCAGAACTTAGACGAGTAATGTACAACTTTAGAGTGGTGATGAATTCAGTCTATCAATCATGCACAGATCCTGCAAAGACTTTCATGTGTATTTTGTAGAGAAAAAATCCTTGTCTACTTTTTCCATTGTAGCAAAGTGGGACCTTGATCAGATACGTGCAGGACAAAAGGTAGGAGGTTTCTTACTCTCCTGATGAGGGAAGGTGGTGGGTTTGCTTTTGGCCTTTTTGTTTGGTTTATTTGGTTCTTTTCTCCACTCTTCTTTCACAAAGTTTCCTCCTGAAATCACTGTTATAAAATTTTCTCCTTGTCATTAAAAAGTCATTATCCTCTCTTTGATGGATCTAATTAAAGGAAGCAAATAATAAGGGAAGTGGATATCTTTCTGCTTTTCCAGCTGGTTTGCAATACCGAGTATAAATTCTCTTGTACAAGAGTATTTCACTTGGGTTCATCTCTCTTTTCCACTGACCATGACATTAAATTTGCAGGGAGCAAAGACTTTCAGTTTACTTTTACATCTTTTATGTAGGAGATAAAAATAAAGCAAAACAGAATGCATGACTAATTTGCCAAATGCAAAGTCCTTTCTCTCCTATGACTTACCACAAAGTCCATGCCACCCACAACAAGGAAACAAAAAACTTTTGACATATTTTCAGCTTAAGATAGGCACACCCAGACTTACACTTTTTAAATGGCTGAATTGTCATCTTCCCTCCATTAACTATATGGGGAATGAAACGTGACCAGTCCTGAAAGGTGATATTCGTTGCTGAAAGCCCGAAGTCTGAGCTATGGGCTGTCAGTCTTCAGCAGTTCCCTGTATCTTCTACCTAAACAAGGCATAAACTGTTCAGGGGGTGAGAAGTCAGTTTTTGGGAGTTTGTGCTGGGTCAGGTATAATCAGGAGTGACCTCAGTGGGGTTTTTCAATGCCCATAATCTAGCTCTTTTATTTGGGCCTCGGCACAAATACTCTTCACTTCAAAAATCAAAGCATTAATGGCTGGTGGATGGATTCTGTCTTTAGCTTTACTGCACACATCTCTGTGGGGTAACAAGAAGGTAGGTCTGCGTATACTCATAGGCCCTAAAGGGCCTTGACACTCCAAAATACAGAAATCTAACAGCATGTTTTACAGTGGCCTGTAGCTGAGATAAACTCACAGTGATCTAACAAATTAAAAAAATAGCAGTTATAATTAACTCTTATTTTAAATGTAACCAGCATGACATTTTCACTTAAATAAATCTCATGAGACAGAATGTGTTATATTGAATTAACACCTTTACAGGCTATGTGCTTTTTAAAGCAAGTACATAAATTAACAATATTCCAAAGCACTGAATCCTGCCTTTCTTGATTGCACAATGTGACTTTTTTTTTTTTTTTTTTTTTTTTAGTCTGAGAGGGGCTGATTTTCTTATCTCTTGTCCATGAAGTCCTCAGTCTTTTCAGTGGGTCATCCAACTTCTGTAGCTGCCTTTGCAGGCTCTTGCTGTTGCTGATGTCCATGGCCTCTATTGTAAGCATCCTGCAAAGGTCAGGCTCTGTGACTACCAGGCTGCAAGGCCATCGGTGGCTTGCAAATTTGTCATGAATAAGATGAGGATAATGCCAGTTCATCTGATTGCCATATCTGTTATCTCTAGATCTTGGGGCAGTGTATCCTAGTACCTGTGTATATGTGGGTGGATATGACAAACAGACTCATGAGGCAAGGGAGGAATGGCTTAAAAGCCAGAAAAAACATTTGTGGTTACTACGGAAACACAACTCTCCTGGGCCTTCTGCATACAAACACAAAGTTTCTTTCTGAGATCTTTGTGAATCTGATCTTCTTTTCCGACTACTGTAAGGCAGGAGTAGTTTCATTCACAGCATGTAACAATTTACTCAACACCAATAAAGACGTTCTTCACAGTCCATCTTCTACTGATATTGTTAATATATGCTGTTTGCAACCTGAGTGATGTTGATTTTAAAGAGGTGTAGGCAGGTTTCAGGGACTGTAACCAGTCAAACAAAAAACTCATATCATGCAAGGGCATGTCAAGCGTATGAAACTGGCTGTTTCTGGTAGTTTATGGATTATTATTCTCCTTCCTTTACAAAGCGTTTGGAATTTTAAAGGTTAAATAGACAGAAAGAAAAAAAAAAAAAATCTAACATTATTTTATTATTTTATTAATTACCGAAGAAACTAGAGCCAGCACTTTGCTATAAGATTTAAAAGTCTGTTATACTCACTTAGCCATTCTCTGTCATCTTTTCTTCTTTTGATGTTAATCACAAGCAGCTAGAACCAGAAGATAATGAAGAATTAAAATATTAGAGATATGGAAAGTTTACACATTAAAAGCAAAGTCAAAGAGCAAAGAAACCCCAATGACTGAGATAATGAGGGTGAGGAATACAATTCCTCTAGTGAGACAGAAAAATATCCCCATGGCACTTCCACACAGGAGGAGATAGTTCTGCTTACCTCTGGAGCAACAAAAATAGCATCTAAGCTGTACGGAAGACTTAAGAAATTAAGCTAAACTATTTTGGGCAGAACTCAGTGATCTTCTCCACCGCCTGCTGTGGGGTGAGTGTTTACTGGGACGAAAAAGAGACTGACAGGTCCCAAAACGAGTGGCAAACTAGCAGAACATCCAAACTGGTACAGCATTGAGTATTAACAGCTCCCACTGCTAAAATGGGGTGCTAGACTCCCCTGGACCTTTAGCTGTACTAAAGTTAATAGACCTAAATGTATACCTGTAAATGGATGAACCATGGTTAAAAGGATGTAGACAACCAAAGAGTTTGAGTGCTAAAATATTCATTTCTGCTTCCATTTTAGAAGTCCTACGATATCCCATGTGGCTTTCCACCACATCCCCAGAAAGGCACTGGTCTCCTGTGCATTTGGCAACATAGCTACCGGCCCTGCCTATGTTTCATCTACTTTAGAACATCCAGAGTAACTCCAGATGCTTCAACAGGGAGAGATTCAAAGGCCCAAACCATTTGGTAAACGGGAGCACAGACACACTGTGGCTCCAGAGACTCGTCTTCCTTGCACACAAGATGTTAATACTTGGCATCTCAGTGAGGAGCTTTCTGCACTTCAGGCACAAAGTGTTAGTAAGGCAGAATAACAAAGCTGCACCTCAGCTTCTGAAAATGCAAGCGTGAAGGTGAGGATCCTTCCCCATGTGTCAGGCATCAGAGAGCACAATCCTGTCTAACGCACTTAGGGTCTCTTTCTGAAGACTTTTTTCAGCAGCTGTACAAACCAGTAAAAAGTCAATAAAATGGGGGAAATATTCATTGCCTGATAGTGACTTTTAAAATATTTTTTGAGTAAGGCCTTGGGTAAGTATTGAAATAAACCTTTTGAGCAAAGGCGATATGTTTTTTAATGTGCTTCTTTTATTTCTCCCTCTTTTCTATACACTGAACTTGGTGAACAAAGACAGTCCTGCAGGACTTTCAGTTCATCTGTTGTATCTGTTACATTGTAGTGGCAATAAAACATGTCCAATCAACCTTAGAAATATGCCTCTTTTTCTAACCATTGTTATCACTGGGAAAAACAAAGGCAGAGAGAAAGATGATGGACCATCTTGTTCTTCCTGATGGAAGGGCCAAGAAGATGGCATTTGTGTTGTTCAGTCGTGAAGTTGCCAGTTGAGTGAGCGATAATCATACCTGCTCCCCCACAGTTTAGCAAAGAGAAGTATTCTCTGTAGTGAAGACAATTATGTTTCTTTTCTGTGTAAGAGTATACTTTTTTGAGTCTGATAAGTTCTGGAAAAAATGTGTGGAATCAAACTTTAAAAGACATCCACTCAGTTACCAGTATTTCTACTTGGCAATTTTCCACTTCATAAACAGACAAGTCTTTCCAAAAGAACAGCTATTGAACAATAGTAGCGTTGTTTTTCATTTCCACCACATATAATGCAGTGATCTTACTGTGAGAGTTTGCGTGCTGTATTCCATTAGCAATCATCTGTACTATCCAGACTAGGCAATAACTTCTGTTGTTGCTGCTCTTGAGTGACATTTTTAATCTCAATTTCAAGCCAGAAATAACATTTTGGGAGCCTCTTGAGTACATAAAGGATTTCTGGTACAAGTGTCAGAGAAAATAGACTTAATCAGCAGAAATTATTTGCAGAGGTCTGTCAGTCTGCAAAATAATGAAAATCTTATTGCAGTCATTGTTTAAACTTTGGAAGTACAAAGCTGGCCTGCCAGTAATATTCAAAAGTTGACGCTCCTATAAAGATTTAAACGTTTCACCGACATTTAAGAGATTTCATTAACCTTCTGTGTTTCCTTCATTTAGTAAGCTGTACTCTTGCCACAGTACTAATGAACATGTATTTTGGAGTCTCCTTGACTAAACTGGATTTCAGGGTATTATAAATCTTTCGGAACTGAATTATTGCCAGTCTGTTTTGCGAATTGCCAAATACTTTAAAATACCTTCCAGGAGGATATTAGTCCTTAATGTAGCCATTTATTTTCAAAGAGCTATACCTGGCAAATGAACAATAATAAACTAGAAAAAACTCCACTTACCTTCCAGGGGAAAAAAAAACCAAAACCCAACCATAAAAAACCACTCCAAAACAACAAGCCAACCAAAAGAAAACCACAAAGAAAAAGAAAGAAAGCAAGAAGATATGACCTCAGAAAATCCAGAGAGTCAGCATATCATTTAGATACAGTCCAACCATGGTGATGTCCATCACCAGTGCATATTCCTTGACTTACATCTGCATCAAGGCCAGGTTGGACGGGGCTCTGAGCAACCTGGTCTAGTGGAAGGTGTCCCTGCCCATGGCAGGGGGGTTGGAACTGGATGATCTTTAAGGTCCCTTCCAACCCAAACCATTCTATAATTCTATGATTCTATGATATTTGCAAAGGCAAGTCAATGAATGGTACCAGAATGACGCATTAAGACTTATCAGTAGATGAATGCCATTTCTCACTTAGTACAGGCTGAAGACATCAAATCTCCTCTTTTTCTATGCACATAGAGAACATCAACAGAGAATGGTTACTTTCGTGTTTTCTTGTCACTGAAAGAATTTTAAACTTCTATTTCTTATGCTGAAATGATTTTTTTCTTTTGGCTGATAGAAGCAGCTATTTGAGATCTGATTCAAAGATAAGACATAAGCAGTAGGTATTCTTGCTCAGAGATCTAGTGAGGGCAATAATTAGGCCATGTGCTTTGAACTATTTTTTGTGTGTTCTCCAGAATCCACTGAAATTGCCATTAGCAGCAATGCTAGCCACAGCATGGAGACTGCATGTGTCAAATGACTTTCAAAGGACTTTTGTTTAGGAGATTTTTAATTTTATTATTATTTTTTAATCATGTAAGTATAGCAGAAAGATACATCTGACTTCAGAACGATATGTTTATAGTGAGAATCAGATTCTCAGAGGTCTTTACCTTAACTCATCATATGAGATCAGAAGTACCTAAGCAGTTCCCACTTCTGAAAATCGTTCCGATTTTCCACCTTTTGGTGTATTTAAATGTCCGGTCCTTAGAAGCCGAACTCTTTTGACCTTTAATGAAAAAGCCTTGCTCAGTAAAGATGTTTGGGGGTCTCATTCACATTTAGATGATCAAATAAAGTGAACACAGCTAAAACTTCTGGATCAATCTGGATCCAAGATTGATAGTTTATGTTTTTGGTGGTTTTGGTTTTCAGTGGGTTTTTATTGATAATAACATAGAGAGATTATTCAGAGAAATGTACTGTGTAGAGTAACACTTCGACCGTTAACCTTTCTCACCATTCCTAGAGACTCCAAAATTTATTAATGCTTCCAAGCACTTGGCTGGTTTATACAATTTTTTTAAAATGAAATGGGCCCATAATATGCAGATTCCTCCCCCACCACCACCACACACACACACAGTGGATATTTCCTTCATGAGAAAAGCAGCTTTTGCTGAAAAAAGCAATAACTAGGGTGCAGAGAGATGAGTATTGAAAATGCACAAGAGACATTTTAATATGAGATTCCATAGCACATACACATTTGTAAAGCAGTAATTACTTACATTTCTGTGTAAAGACAAACATGGAATAGACATAATGACTTCCAGAGTTTTTCAGTGGCAGTTCCTAAAAATAGTATAGGAGGCATAAACACAACCTCCAAGCAGCCTTCTTCATCTGTCTGACAATTTGCAAACTCCCAAGGGATTTCTGATGATGTTACGCCCCAAGCTGTTGATCATCATCCTGGTATGAATCAGATCAGCTCATTAGAAAAGGTTTATAATCGGTGGGGGCACAAAAATGTAGGATATGTTCATTAATTTTGACAGAAATATGGAATTTACATCTAGGTTCTTAAGATGATGTCAACAAAACCTCCTTCCATCTGAAGCAGGGGAACAGGAGGGGAGAAGGTGGTTTGTTTTTTTGTCAAAAATAGCATATTTGCTGAAAAAGACAGTTTTTAGAATCACAGAGAATCAACGGCTATTCTAATCAAACTGGGCAAAGAATCTGACCAAAATGAAACACATTTCTTAAAAAAACAAACAAAAAAACCCCCACACATTTTGTTTCTACATATTTTGGTGTAAACAGTTTCACTTTTCATTTTGAAACAGCATGTATTTTTAAAATGCAGCTTGGCTTTACTTTTTAAAGTATATAAAAAAGCTTAAAATTAAGACATCCTCTAAGTTTGTACAGGCTGGAGAGGTGGCCCTGTGTGAACC
>KL258573.1:0-30257 GCA_000699545.1 Podiceps cristatus | reverse complement strand
TACAAGCTAAAAAAAAAAAAAAAAAAAAAAAAGGCTAATCCTCAATTCTCTTCCCAGTTCGGAGGAAGTTCCACACCAAGCTCAAAAATCAGGGAAGAAACAATAAGGGTCAAGTATCCGAAGACAGAGCAGGAAAGGGAAAGCAGAAGGCAGCAGGGACAGAGGCGCAGGAGTCCCAGGCCAAGAGCCACCGAGGGCTGACTGGAGAGGCAGTACCTGGACAGCACGGAGAACCTCCCCCGGGGCAGCCAGCTGGCAGCGGATGGGAGGAACACAAAGAGAAAAGCTCGTATTCATCATATTTCATAAGAGTTTTGCTCCACTGGCTCTCGGGAAGGACAGCTGCTCTCTTCAACAGCGTCTCGTCCCGCGGGGGGCTCAGCAGGACAACTCAAACACTATGATCCAGACGTGAAGATTAGCGCCCGTACAACACCATCGTTTCTGACTGCAAGCGGGAGAACACAGTAACTGACAAACCATCTTAAGAAAACAATTTTTATTATTATTAATTTTTTTAAATTTCTTTTGTTTCCCCCCCTTTTTTTAAGTTCTGATGTTTACAGATATGCTTTTATTTCCGGTAATATAGCTTCGAAGCAATAAAAATCACAACGCAGCTAGCAGAGCAGCTAAACTAAGAGCTATAAATACCAGCACAGAAAACAACGGACAACCACCGATATTTCTATACATGAACTATTATTTTAATGTCACATTTTGACAATTGTAAATGGTCTACAGAATGTATGTGGGCAAAAGGCAATAAGTGAGTCTTTTGAAACACTAGATGTATAATAAACAGCGCATTATCAACATTTACATGATTCACATCAAATTGATGACATCCTAAATGTATTCCTTTTAAAGGATAGAGATTTTTTTCAATAAAATATTACATTTCATTTAATACTCTGGTACAATACTTCATACATTGCAGGAAAAAAAAATAAATGCAAGGTCTACTCCACCTAGTAAGAGGATCCTTTTTCATTAGTCTTTAGTACTGTAATAAAAAAAAAAAATCACAATAATGTCATAAATAAACAGGCTTGAAATTATTATGTTTCACTATTTAAAAGGGAGAAATTAAAAATTAATTTGAAATAATGAAGTTAAGGGTAGAAAATCAAAACCTGACAACACATCCTAGTACCAGCTGCGATTTTTCCCATCCCTACAACAAAAAAGGAAACAGGTTTTATAACTTTGTTAGCCATATCCTAGTTAATCATGTTTCAAACACACAACTTAAGAGGAAAAAGTAAAGTTTGGTCAGGATTAATAGGAGAACCAATCAGTCCTAATAACGGTTAGCTGAAATTAAAGTGTATGCTATAAAACATTCAGTAAATGAAGTCTGCAGCAAATTCATGCTGGCATAAATTATTGTGCCTAAGGAGTCGGGTTAAGGTTTCCCTTGTGGTACAAAGTCTTCTATAACAGAACACCTCAGAACTGCATCCCTTTTCCATTCCAATGATACAGCAAAAGCTTGTAAATCAACGCTTAAAATTTATTCTCTAAAAAACTCACTAGAAAGGCATGAAACCCACATTCACTGATCTCCCCTGAACCAAAGGACATTTCTCTTTCTTGCTTCATCTGTCACAAACCCCAGCCATTGTTTAAAGTAATTTTAAAAAATGCTTTAAGAATCATCCCTCTCTTGCCAGTGCATGAAAGGCAGACAGATTTTATTTTGCAAGGTCTCCCCTTTGGTATTCAGCAGGGCCTAACACTCCAGTTAAGAGAGGAATTTTATTCACAATCTCTCAGATTCTGTCCCCCCCCCATTGACATTCTTCCACCATATGCTCCCCAGGATTAACACACATTCTCCAGTAAGAATTCCCTGGTTCTAAGAAAAAAAAAATCCTACAGCGGCAGGTTCTAAACAGCTAAAATGAGGTCATAAGAGGCAATTTTGCATTGGCCATGTAACTGATTGCTGCTTACACAGGTCAGTCTTAAGACACAGCGTATTAACTGAGTTCACATCAGTTCAGATTCATTCAGGATCCTTCTCTCGTTTCTCTTCACTCTTCCCCTGACTTTTGGTGCAGAATAGCTCCAAATCTGAACACACCTTCCACCTTGCTATAACGTATGAAGCGCAGAATTTGTCTAACTCTGCACAAAGTTTTAGACAAATATTTAACTGCTGTCAATTGCTCCGTACGAACACCAACACTTAGAACTGTAGCAGGATGAAGCTGTAAATAGGGACAGGAGATGAAGCAGGTGACGTAGAAAAGGTATCTCACTACCAAATGGATTTATCTCTCCTCATTACTAGAAATTTTAGATCTAGAAAGGACACAAGTATTTATGACTAGAGTGTAAGGCTATGACATTAAAACAAGTACTATGGTACGCTGGGTGACAGGAGTTCCAAAAAACCAACCAACCAACAACAAAAAACCACCCCACACCCACAACCACAACCCCCAAAGCCTCAAAAGACAAAAAGGACAATTGGCAAAGTAACAAAATTCTGCTTAACATCAAAGAAGCACCTTCATTCAGTTCAAAGTGTTCAAATATTGGATTTTGCAAAGCACTCTCGGGAAAAGGTAATGTAATCTCCCACTTCACCTCTCACAAAGCTGCATTAATTCCATTCCAGGCTTCAGTGTGATTTCACTAGTAAGGCCACCAATGCAACTCCCTTGGCCCTGCACCCCTGCATACAGCAATTTAACGCAGCGTTCACCATCTGCACCCGCTGTTATGAAAATGGCAGTAATTCCTTAACACCACTTACGTCACAGAACTTCCCTTTGAAAGAGGTTGGTAAGACACCGCTGGTACTCGCTCCCCGGGACCGATTCTGCCAGGAACGCAGACCCACAGCTGCTAACGGGGCTTCAAGGGAGCTTCTGGTCCGGATAAATGGACAGAGCAAACGAAGGGAAGAAACCCAATTAACTGGCAGCTTAACGGCAGTTCTTCATTCTAGAGTCTCTAGAAGAGGACTTTGTCACATTGACAACAATCAGAAGTGGTTTCAGATGAACGTGAGTTTTTAAATCGAATAGGGACAGCAGTTCAATGCAGCTCTGAAAGGCACTTCAGGTAAACGGTAATAAACTCCTGCCTGATGGAACGATCCAGAACAAGCCTGCTGGCCTTGCTGCCCGTGCTGCCCTTTTCAACTAAGGCAATTTTAGTGGATAGCTAGCTTCCACGCACTGCTCTCCTCCCACAACTTTAATTTAGCCGCTGACACTCGCATAAGGCCTTACTAAAAAACCAGAAGGCTCAACAGCTTTCACCTCCCCAGCAGAAGGGGAAGAGGGTTACCTTATACTAAGGTAACAGCCTGCACAGTGGGTTAATTGTTTTACCATTTTTAATTTGTTGTCAAGGTGTCATCATGCAACTTTTAAAAATACCTTAACTCTACAAGTTCGATCTCTTAATAGACAAACACAGACAAATGAACACAGACAGTGTCCTCACAAACTGCTAGGCCACTGTGCCTTTTGAGAGAGACAATAAGTTTCTATTTTGGGCAGAGATCACGTAAAAGAAATTTCATCTGATGTAAAGGCTACCTTACATAATTACTCAAAAATAGCCCATCCAGCCACTCAGCTAAGTCATAATCAAAGCCACCAGTTATCACAAAAAGCACCTTCATATCAATAACTGCTCACCTCTATGAAACTCAGTCTGAGTTTGAAATGTATTAGGACTAATTTTATCATGTAGCTGAATCTATTCACACTGGTGATCCACTGTTTTCAAACAATCAAGTATTGTTCCCATCAGTATTTTACATTAGTGTAACGGATTTATCCGTATCATTGCTCTCCCACCACCCCTCCCCCCCATCCCCCCCCCCCCCCCACAAAAAAAAACCACCACCGCTCAAATAAGGAAAAAAAAAAAAAACCTAATAGCCATACCGTGAAACAAAAATACTATTTAAAAAACAAATGGATGACAGTCCAACAGTTTGCTGGATTCAAGACTGACTCTACAAAGTAGTTGTCTACATTGTAGAAAGGATTTCCTTTTATTTGGAAAATGAGCAATTGCAAATCAGGTATTGGAGAGAAGAGATATAAACAATCTTTAGACGGTCTTTAAGTTTTGCCTACTGTTGAAGGATTAAAACCGTAAATAAAAAGGTACCAAGCCCTCAGAGTTCACCATTCATGTGAAGCTTCTTCCATCTCTTTCTTGACCTTTTTAAAAGCCATATTCATTTCTGGGAAAGGAAGGGGAAAAAAAAGTTACTTAGGGAAAAACCCAGCAGTTACTTCTTATTCTGACATTATACGGAACTGCTCAATTTTGACTCAATAAAGCCTTAAACTCAAGCAAAGGTCGCAAACCTTGCTTATAAACTGTGTGGTACATGGGCAGTAGAAGCTGAGGTTGTGTATGAACTTGAAGAAGGTCCCTGGACTAAATGGATGAAACGCACTTACAGTTACCAAATCGAAAAGGGAAAAGTGGATTTCTGAGGTCTTTAAAAACCCAGGGGGAAAGATGACATTCTTTAGATCAGAATCCAAGAGATGTTAATGACTAAAGACACCTTAAATTCAAAGGTATTCCTTTGTTGTATTCAGAGCCCATTAACTGAGGTATCAGATAAACCTATTACCTATTAACTGGTATTAGATATATATATACTGTTGTCTGATATATATATTCAGTTGTCTGAGTGCAAGAACCAAATTATAACATATATTTAAAACATAACAAAGACAAATCTACACATTTGAGAAACCAAAAGCCAGCCAAAGCAAGGATTTAATTTATGACAACAGTGCTACACCCGCTCACACCACACAGGTGTTAGCAGTAACCTCGAGGCTAAGCATGAGATTGAGTGTTCTTTGAATCTCTTTAGATGCATACAAACCCTTATCATCAACCAGGAGCGAAGGTCACTTCTAAAAAGATATGGAAAGTTCAGACTGTAGCTGCTACTCGTCTTCTGCTAGCACGCAGAATTTCAGTCTCCTGCATAATAAAGACTTTCAACTTATGTCACTGGTGAGTCAGGGCATGAAAAGGAAGCCAAGCTGATACTCCACGTTGTTTTGAAAGGGTAGACTAGATGCAACTCAATCAACGTCAGCTTCTGGAATTTAAATGCCCTCAGGGGAATATATTACCTGCATTTTGGGCATGAGAAAGTCCTTCCTATAGCTGTTCAATGTTGTATAGTTCAATTTTGTGTACATTTTCTCCAAACCTCACAACTCCATGCTAGCTATGCACACTCACTCCAGAACATACGTACCTGCCTTTGCATGGAAGTCTCTGTATGTCTTCTCATCTGAAACTTTTCTGCTGTTGCATCAGCCCCACATTTTCATATACTCTAGCACTATCTTCTCTCATTCTGAAATGAAACAAATATTTACAGTCTGAAAAACCTAGTTTGAGAAAACCACATTTGTTCACACAATACAATTTAGTGACAATTTCATTTGCTCAGTTTCATTTAACAGCAAAGCACAGGGCAACATTCTCATTCAAGGTCCCTGAAGATTAGTTAGTACAGTTGAAAACTTACACACTAACAGCAGAAGTGAACTTACTCTGGACACGTTGGGGTAGGGGTACAGGGTGGAAGAGGGCTCTGATCCCCACTTGTCTGGTCCGATAAAGAATATTTAATGTTTGTGTATTCGTGACCTTTTCTCTTACTCTTCTGTGAAGCAAAACACAACAAAAAGCCAGGTGTTGAATTACTAATAGAAAGCAATTGTTGAAACTGTGTAGAAATTACATGTATAACTAACCCTCCATGTTTTCAGAAGAAAGGTTTGTCCAGGAACAGAAGAGAGCTCAATTCTGTAGGTAACACGCATGACACGGACAGGACCTAAAGGTTGGCTTTAGCTATTTATTACAAGACCTGAAAAGCTTCACTTTTCAATCTTCCTCCTTCCACCATCATCTCCAGCAGAACGTACCAACCCTGTGAACCAGCACTCGTACACGATCTTCATCTTACTTGGCAAAAGAAACCACGCTTCATTCTTTAATAGACAGTACCAGCCAGTGGGCTTCCCACTGACCTTATTTCCAGCTTGGAGATGTGGCCAAACGAGTAACAACGTTGTTTGCAAGATCTCTAATAAAATAACATCTTAGCCCATTAGGTTTGATATAAAAAGAACCCAAGCTGTTATTTGTATTCTGCAGCATATGTTACAAGCTGCAGCCAATTGTGCTGGCATTCATCTGAAGTCACTGAAGGCTCCAGCTACACTAGGAAAGGTGATATGGCTTCCTCCATTTTCAAGACATTCACAACACACGCATACACTGAAACCTACATATAAATTAAAGCCTCACTTCAAAATTTTACAGGGTACT
Organism: Podiceps cristatus; assembly: GCA_000699545.1. NCBI lineage: Eukaryota > Metazoa > Chordata > Aves > Podicipediformes > Podicipedidae > Podiceps > Podiceps cristatus. The sequence continues at coordinate 23,906 of KL258573.1, read as the reverse complement.
GGTTTTATTTTTTTGGTTGGTTTGGGGTTTTTCATTGTCGTTTTTGTTGGGTGGTTGGTTGGGTTTTTTTAACTGCTCAGGCAAGTACTAAATAACTGGCCTGAATCAATCTCACAGCAGAGGTTGGTCAGAGCCTCCGGGGAGATCTGGCTGCTGAGTTTCCATTAAGAACGCTCTGCATAGCAATGTAGGTTGAAGTTTTTCCAAGACGGCCTTCTGAGACGCTCAAAACTTGCTCAACTTGTTCTGTTATTTTACTGAATTCTCCCCTTTCAGCCTCCTACTTACTCCTGACAAATCACTTCCAACTAGACCACCAGACCAAATCAATTACCTGGAAGGTTAAAGCTAAAAAATAAGATTTAAATAAAATACAGAGGTTCAAACTCTGTTGCATTCTACAGTGTTATGGGTACAAACCCCTCACCTGCCAATAATATAGTAAAGTCCAAAACTAGAGCTTGATTTCCACCACCACCACCTCCAAAACTGCGTGACCAATGGCACTTCAAGTTACAGACATACTGTACAGTAAAAGCAATTTAAAAAGAATCAGTCAGTTCTTCCATCGCTTAAGCTGACTGAAACAGATAAAACAAGCCAAGAAAAAGTAAATATCTGGCATCTCTTCCTTCTGCTTAATTCACTGTAATTATCCTTTCTAATTCAGAATAACAGGAACATGGTAAGAACTTCTTGTTTCCTAGACGTAAGAGAATATACACATTTCCACAGGAAAAACAAAACCAAAAAACCCACAAACTTGAAACCAACTTCACTTTGCTTTCCTTCTACACTGGTCAGATGACAGGCAATATTTAACAGAACACTTAACCGCGTGAAACCTTGAGGCTCTCAGCATTGCAATGTGAGATGGGATGGCGGCAGAGCAGGGAAATTGTTTCCTGAAGCCAAACAAGAAGCAGGCATATCTGTGGGGACGGATGCAGCTGTTCACATCGCCACTTCAGTCCAGCTGGTTGTAACTCCTGCACGACAACGGGCTGGCTAACGCGACTCCCTCATTTCTTATCAGAGTTGGCTTCTGTTCATCCAGATGGAAAAGCGGACAGAGAGCGCGACCTCGTATTGTTTCCTATAAAGGTGCCCTAACTGACTGCACTCGTCTTTTTTCCAACTTTCACTGTTGGCAACTGCAATTAAAGCAATCGTAGCAAAGAAGGTTCCAGAAGTTAAAGTTTCACAGAACACAGCATTTCATTCCCAAACTATGTTATTGGGGTGAAATTCAAGAATTCTGCAAAGTATTCTACTACTCAGCCAATTTCTTTTTTTCCTGCTCTATCAAAACATGCTTTGCAGAATTCTCAGTTCACCATGGGGTTTTTTCAGGACATTAGTTCCTATAGTCACCACAAAGCTTTGCATTTGTCCAAGAAGTTCTATATTGTTTTATTCCTTCCTATAGCTGCCACTAGCCCTTGTTATAGGTCAAGGCCTCCTTAGGTAAATCAATGTTCTATTTCCAATTTCTTAAACTTTTATACTGTGCGTTCTGAGCCAGTAATGGAATAGAGGATGATACACAACTAACTGAGCCTGACTATAAAAGAAATACACTGCTCCACTCAATATCAAAATACTATTCAAACCCCCTTACAACGATCAAGAGAGAGTTACAGACCTACTTTGTAATGGCAGCAGCAGAAAGAGGCCATATTCAAAAAGCTGAGGATACAAGGCTTGCATAATTACGCACAGAGATATGAGACAGCTTTAAGGCGAAGCGAGACAACAAAGCCAGGGAAAAAAGTACACCTGAGGGATTTCTTGTTCTCCACTTTGTGTCTAATCGCCATCAGAGCACACAACAGCTGTCCTGGGGAGAGGAATAAAGTCTCTATTCTCTCTGCTGAACAGTGCATCTACATCATGTAGGCAAATATAAAATAAGCTCTGCCACACTCCAAAGCAGCCAGAAGCCACGCAGGAGTGCCAAGCCCGAGCTGGCACACTCCATCTCTAAACAGGGATTACATCTCACACCTGGCACGGCGCTAACCCCGCAGCTCCCCACACCTGCCTGATCATTGTGTGGGCTTATCTCCTTCTGAGCAAGCCTGCTGCGGAAGGGAAGATATTGAAATGCTGAAACAAAAAGATAAAAAACTCAGATGACCAGGAGCTAGGGCAGAGAATGAAAGAAAGAGTGAGTAGAACGTCAGTTCTTTATTAAAAAGCAAAGTAGCTTCTGTAAAAAACTGAAGAATTGGAGTGCAATGAAGTACTTAAACAGGAAGAGAGAGATGAAGGTCTTGTGGCTGTCACCACATATTCCAAAACTTGTCTCATGTTACCACACCAAATCACTCCTCTGACTGCTTTTTTGTTGGACACTGTACTGCAAGATCACCACGCTCATTCTTTAATCTTTCAGTCCAATATACTTACCTCTTACTAATAAACATGCACTTTAGGACTCCAAAATTGGTACTATGAGTGACTAGCATTTGAATTTGATTCTCACACTTTAGAAATACAGTTAACAGATTTGAGATCTCTTTAAAACTCAGAGCACAAGGTTTTGTATTAATTAACAGAGCTTTATCTTTTATTCTTCTTGCACAGAAAACTAGATAATGTTAAGGGAATTTGAGCTCTAGGGTGCAGGCACTGGGGGACAGGATCCCAACGTGCAAGCACTGTCATAGAAGGTAAACCAGCACTTGTTGCAGTCATATGGACAAACCTCTCAGACTGCTGATTTTCTTCCTCCACCAGTGGCCAAACACACTTTTTATTTTACAGTTTTCTAATTCCACCTAATAGTTTAAGTAATTCTTAAGCGTGACGAATCAAAATACTCATTCTAACTTCTCTGAACAGGGCTAACAGGTTACAGACCCAGCCTCTTCATGAAGCATTGGCTATGCAGCCAGCAGTCATGCCTCCAAAAGTCACTGGCAGCAAAGGAGCAACTCTGCTCCCTGTTCAAATAACGAGTCCCTACGTATTGTTTTATAGTTAGAACAAATATACCTGCTCCTCCTCAATTCTGCGCTGTAGCGTTTCAATGTAGTGCTGTACTGCCATGTAAATAAATCGGTACTGTGCTTCTGTCTGAACCATTCCTGACCGTTGTGATCTCACCATCTGAATGGTCTTTGGAACATCAATATCACAGTCCACGCCTAGGAAGAATCATCAGAATGTTAAGAACAGTAAAATAAACTTTGTCTTTGGCAGAAGGATTGGCCTCATCTTCCAGCAGAACACAGCGCAGTTGAATGACCTTGCAATAAGTAAGATCGCTAACACTGAACACAGGATTTGTCCTTGACTAGTAACACAGATCTGTAGAGCCGTAAGTGGAAAGCTGTCCTGGGGGGAGAAAACTCTATCACTTCACACCGTCCCAAGATGACTTTAAATGCAACCTCGCTCAACATACATGCCAAGTTAGTGTTTCCGGCAGTTTATATACAAACACACCGCCATTCTCCAAAAACAAGTTACTGAAATTCAGCGTGCATGAGTACATTGACAGCCACACACTTGTGAATGATTTTTAAAAGAAAAATAGAAAAATAAATAATACAAATAATAAGAAGAAAAACATAATCAAACTGCTGGCTAATCCTCAGCTGAAAAAGTTTTCATTATGCTAAACTGGAGCAGGGTTTCATCACTTTGCTTCCAGCTAAATCAAGAGGAATAAGTTCCTTCTATGCCAAACACACACACCTAGTTTGCAGCATCGTTAGACTCCTCTGGTCAACCAACACTCCTGCTGTTCTACCGTGATGTATCTGTCAATGTCCCACCAGAAAAAAGAAAAGTGGGAGGAAACTTACCTTTTTCTCTGATTATGTCAATAAGAATATCAATCACAATGAAAGTTCCTGTTCGCCCAATCCCAGCACTGTAAAAAGAAGGAGGAAAAAATTGTTTTGGTCTTTCTGAACAGACATCAAAACATCAGTCCAAGTAAGAGTACTAAGATTAAGACACACTGGACTTCCAAATTACTGCTAGAGCCAAACCAAGCCACACAGCCAAAATTAACTAGACCTAATCAACATGGAAGAGATGGAAGTCATAACAGCACTTCTGTACCTCAGTGTTCACCAACATTCTTTAATCAGGAAAAAACTACAAAGTCAGATCCAATATTTCCTTGCCTTAGAAAAAGTATCTCATTTACAAGCTGAGACTGAGGAGAGAGCATTAACAGGAGATGGGAAGGGATACTAGAACTTCCATGACCCTGCACCTGAAATGTATTTAGCCCAGACTGGTACCACCTTCTCACACAACATCAGAAATTCTTACTGATGCAGACATGCACAATCTAAAAGACAGCCTGCTTCAGAGGTAACCATTTGACACCTATCTAGAATATATCATTTTGCAAAACAGAAAGCACAAACACCTTGACAGATGGAAGTCTGAGTAGCTCTTGGGGAAAGCTGCCTTTTAAAGTTTTCAGCTCTCCTCGCAAAAACAAACCAACCAACCCCAACCACCACCAAAAAACCCAACAAAAACGACCCAAAACCAAACACACACACACACGCACACCCAGGATCCAATGGAACTCCACACGCATAGAGAGTAGTAGCAGGAGAGGTATAGCACATCACCATACCTGCAGTGGACCACAACTGGTCCCGCATCAGAAATGCTCTCCTGCTTATGGTGCACCTCCTCTAGAAAGTCTAGTACACCACCAGGGTCACTTGGGACTCCATGATCAGGCCAAGTTCTGAAGTGATATTGCCAGACTGTTCTCTCTGTGTTGCCCTGGAAGGAAGATGCCAACACATGAAAACAAAATCCTTCAAATCAAAATTCAGCTAAAAGCATTTATGTGGCAAAGCTGAGTCAGAGCGGAAGGTGGCACTTTCAACCTGCTGCTCAGTATCCACAGCACCACAACTCTCTTAAAGGAGGGAACAAGCCGGAGTTCTTCCTGGCCTGACAAGTCAACCACAGCACCTTCCTCATGCAGTTGCTTTCAAGAACATTTCCATCTCCACCTTCAGAAGCCATTGCAAAGTTCTGCCTGAGGGTTACCAACAGCGAGGGACCTTTAGCTGTCATAGTCACCACCCATACCTAGCAGCATTACCCTGGGCATTTCTTCCCGCTCTGTGCCATCCCATGGACATACCAATCTAATACGTCCTGCTTATTTGCTTCTTACACAATTCGTTTTGCACCCTGATCCAAGTTGTTCCTTAACAAGGAAGTGCTATTTCCACACTAGTTAAACTGTTCCCTTCCTCATGTTTTGTATTCCTTCCCGTAAGTGTTCTTTCTACATACTGGACCCACACACAACCATTTTCTTATAGTGCAACCATCGCCCTGAAAGGGAGCAAATGCCTAGCTAGACATAAGAGGGATTACTTAAAAGCATTGTCCCTCTTCCCAGCTTTCCTCAAAGCGCTGCAGCCATGCATCTTCTGCCAAAAAGTGCTTAGGTGTAAGAATCTTCAATTACCCCAAGGACAAAGAAAAAGATGTATGGAACTAAAACTGGAGCTTCAAAGAAGGAGACAAGGCTCAATTTATTAATCTCTTAGTGCTTTTATTGATTCCAAAGAAAAAAAAAATCTACTTCTGGTTTTTTTGTTTGTTTGTTTTGGGGGTTTTTTTGGTGATCTGCAACCTAAATTAAAAGCACAGAGTTACTAACATACTTACTTGCCCAACTTTAGAAAGCTTAAGTTCTCTTAGTGTGTAATCATGTGCTGCACTCTCCTTAACATTCCTAACACGCATAACACCGTACTCCTTTAGGGAATATTCATCAGGCCAGTACTTGACACACTTACTCTGCAAGATTAAAAAAAAAAAAAAAAAGAAAAGAAAAAAGAGTAATCAGTAAGAAGAGAGGTTGGTTCATAAACTGGCTAACAAACATTTCTGAAGCTTTAATTTCTGAATACACAGAGGACAATTACTAGGGCCAACAGGGCAGTTAGCTGACAAGGTAAAGAACATCTTAAGGAGAAGTTTCTTTTCCACATAACACACACCAAATGATTTCAGACAAACGAGTACAGGCAGTCACTCCTTTCAGCATCTTTTGTGATCATCTTAGTACCTGCTTTGACTCGATAGCTTCAAAACCCAGAGATTAAAGTAGTGTTACTTGTATCTCCACCTGGCTACGGGTTTCAAAATATTGAGGATTTCAAGTGGAATGCTGTAGCCTTACTACTCTACAATCAAAACCCAAGAGCCTGCAACATAAATACAAGTCCAAGGTATACGTCATTTTCAGCAGCAATGACACATGGTCGCTTGCTTCTTCATCACTGAGAGCAGAAAGGGCTACCAAAGCTCTCTAATTCAATCACCAAAGGAACAAGGATTGTTCCCTGTGACAGAGGACTGACACCTCATACGTCTGTAGCTTCTGAAATTTAGAGGGGTTTGTGCGCTGCTTTTCTCTCATCTTTGGCCAGGGATACGCTCCATCCGCTGGAGAAGGGGTTGACCTATTACTACTTTGATTTGGTTCCCGTGACAGTTCGGGTAAGAGCAACTCCCGTTAGCCTGTGAATGCAACACAAGTCCACACAGAAGCGGATGAGACACTGCAGTGCATATATAGACAGTTTCCAGCAATAGCAAATGCAGACCAAACACCGAGTACTACGGAGAAACATTCCTTATTTGCAGTTACTACTGCGTATTTATGAAGAGACATGGCAACAAGAAAGTTCCTTCTGCCAACACAAGATACAGTACGAGATGACTGAACAGATGCTTTCCAGCCCGCTTAGACAACACGATGCTTTTCTGTAACTTTTGCCCTTCCTTCCCTGCCATCTCCAAAAGGGTACAAGCTAAAGAAGAGATGTTTATCTTGGCATAGGCCAACAAAACTTGCAGTTTCAATACAGAACTCTGAACACAAGAGCAGTTGGAATAGCAAGTCTGAACAGTAACACACTGTTAAAACAAGCTTTGGTCAGAGAGGAGGTGCATGTATTATCGGCTCAATGGCCTGCCTCCAAAGCACTGCTATTTTAATTGGTAAGTATTCGCTGCTCCTACAGCACATTCTAAAGCATAGTCAGAACTCTATGCAGATCCGAGACGTTTCATAGTCGCTCACTTCCTTAGGCAATGTGCTCTTGAAGTCACCTCTGATGCAGAGGTTCCTCTCTTTTCTGCAGATCTGAAAGCATCTTGGCCTGAGATAAAAAAGCTTTTATATCAGGACTGTTATCTGCAATTCTTAAAGAACTGAAATAGGCATCAAGGGAAAAAAAAAAAAAAAAAAAGAAAAGAAAAATCAATGCACGTAGCACTGATTAAGTAATTGGGCATTAAAATGTTTTATACAGCCAGAGCACAGAACATAGGCTTAGCAAAATTTTGAAAGAATCATGGAGAAACTGCAGAGGAGCACAGGCCATTCAGTAGGTTATCAAAAGAAAAAAAAAAAAAAAAAAAAAAAAAAAAAAAAAAGAAATAAAAACAAGTAGTGTACACCTCTTCCAAAAGAAAGATATAAGAGGAAGGCCACTGGAAAGGATTAGCTTCTCCCTCCTTCAGTGCATTCTCAGGAAGGACACAAATCATGCCCATTTATAAGGGCGATAAACGGACAGAAGTTTACAAAGCATAAAAAGAAAAATCACAAAGAGTCTAATGGTTTCTACGGACACCACCAATGGCAGCTTCGATACATAGATTAGGAAGAGAAGCCCACAAAGTCTACTGCTATTTGTCTTGAGTACTTATATGCTGCCTTTTTTCCTTTTTTTTTTTTTTTTTTTTGGCAGTAAGGAACCCCTGCAATTATCAGTCACTCAGAAAAACATTAGCTACACATTCAACTCCAATTTTTTTCAAAAGTGACGCTCATCTCACAATGTGATGGCTTTCCATTCAGAAACAGACCATCAGATTATTGAAAAAGGTGGACAATGGTACATGGAAAAAGCAGAGAAACTTTAAAAAACAAAACAACCAACAGAAACTGTTTACCGAACAGAAAAAAAAATCAGAAGCAACACATTCCAAAGATACAACTACACTACACACAGGAAGCAGGATGTGACCACTGCCAGAATATCAGTACTCAACTATTTCCTATTCTTTCCTGTCTATGTCATTACAATCCAGAAACAAATAATAGCCTCAGATTTGCCAGAAGACAGTGAGTAACACAAGATCTCTGTACTTTAAAAGTAAAATGGAGGTTCTTGTGAAACACCATTGCAGAAAAAAGTCCTCTTTCAGAGCATTAAATAATGCCAGAGCAGTTCAAGAGGGGCTCACAGATTCCTGAGGCTGAACAGGCAGCTGTGTTCACGCAAAACAGGGTGGTCAAAGGCAAAGGACCTGCCTTTAGGAATAAACATGCTAAATCTGGATGTGGTTAGGAATCCCTCAACCAGGCACATTTCAGTCGTAATCACTAGCTCTACAGCACGTAATAAGAATGTGATCAAATTCAAGCATAGAAAGTAAAATCAGAAGAGAAAACAGCATTCCATTAGTCTAGTAAACGTGACTTGAGCGAGGGGAATCTGGGGCAATAACTTTCACATTATATTGTAGCTTTTAGGTAAGAAACAGTATCATCCAAATTCCTTCTTATAGAGTCCCCCAATTCTGCTTTTCTAGTAAAGTCCATACGAGCTTGGTAAGCTAAAATAAACAGCAATACTTTTGTTACAGGAACAGGGAGCTTACCCCTTCAAGTATGCCCCTTTAGTTACATCTTGCATTCCAGTGCCTCATTCCCCAAATAACTTTAAAATACGTAGATTCACATTCAGAAGCTAAAATTTAATCAGCCAACCCTTAAAAACAGTGAGGCCTGATGATATGATGGGAGTGTAACCTCGAACCCCACAGGCACCAATAAAAAAAAGGACCCTCGGCACCTTCCAGGTCTCCAAAGACAGCAGTGACCCACTAGATTGCAAATACAAATCAATACAATCAAGTCAGTTTAGTCCTTCCTTGCATTCAAATGTCATGACCTTTCCCAAGGCCAGTTTGAGAGTCTGTTTTTACCTTTCCTCTTTCGACTTCTTTTGTTGTCATAACAATAACTCGAGAATTCTCCTGGAACACCATCCTCCAAAAATCATTCACTGTATTCTGCAAGCAACCTTGAGTAGCAATGTAGCTTTTTTTTGGCTTCGAGTTGTTGCACTTCGTTTCAAACTCAGGCTAGAGAAAAAACAAACAAACAAAACAACAATTCAATGAATAGTTGCAAGACTAACTTGGATTTAGGTAAGTTAAAGAGTAGACGTGGGCTGTGCCAACAAGATTCCTGTAGGCAGGAGTACACTTACCATAATAATATTAGCATTGATATAGTCTGAAACAGGTTCATTTGGATCACCATCATGTAGAACAACTCTCGTATGATCAACTGGAAGAATATATATATACGTTAAGCGCTTGCATCCCACAGTTGTGATCATGCAGCTATTTTTAAATATCCCACAGACAGGTGCATTTCTTACTGATACTGATATTAAGTTCTCAAGCTCAGTAAATTAGTGGCTAGAATCTTCAACATTTCCTCTTTTGCCATTTCTTAAAACAAGTAGCCAATTCATAAGAGGCGAGTTTAAAATAAGTGTTCATGCCCCCTAGTAACGCATGTGTATGTGGACAGTCAAGCACTAAGTCAAATGGCCGCTGGATTTGCACCATGCAGTTTTGTACCACAAATTAATCCTCTTAAATTTAAGCATTCCTTTTTGCTGAATAACAGTTTAGGGATGTGATGCTTTTAACTGAAAGCTGACGATAAAACCAATGTTTGGGAATCAAAATATCGGTATCTACAAAGTGCAAATATTTCAATGCAAATCAGAAATTGCACGGGCTAGTACTGACAACATAAGGGGAAATTATCACTAAAGAGAAGAAAAAGCACAGTGGTGATTAATTAACCCTGTATTTACAAGCTGAGAAAATAAAGCATGGAAAAGTAACAGGTTTATATTGTAATGAAAGGAATCAATACTTACAGGGTAAAATGTTTTTGTATCTATTTTTGTTTTTGTTTTCTTGACGCTGACCTTCTTTACGACTATAGAGAAGTTTGCATTCTTGCTGCTGTAAAGTCTAAATGAAAACAGCACAAAACTGGTTTTAATAAAAGCAGTATGGACTGTTTCACAATCATTATAGCAATCCTTTCTCATTAAAGTTATAATACTTGATTATAATTCCAGATAGAGAAAGAAAGAGGTACTGGATTTCTCCATTCCGACTTCGTACAGCACTGCTTCCAAGGTATATAAGAAACACAGGAGCATGAGTGATAAGGCAAGCTGTTTTCCACCTGATAATTATAAACACCTATGAACTCAAGGCTTCTTTAAACCACAAACTATAACCAGCAAATCCTTATGATACTGTTCTGACACAAGTCGGTCCCTTGAAGCTTTTAGCTGTAAAACACTGCAAGGAAAACAACTGGTTACAGAGGACCACGATAAGATTTTGTCTGTGGAAATCTGGCCTTCTTAAAAGGCAGGCTAAGTAAACCAAACAACACAAGCCACACTCTTCAGAGGAGGTCCAAATAAACATGTTTATCACTAGGTCTTTTTCACCAAGCACAAGGAGTACTATTGCATTTCTCCTTTTTTTACTGAATCAAGCAGGTAAGGAGTTAAATTTCCACTGGACCACCATTAGCTTTAGTACCAAGTAACTAATGCATTGAAAACATCGCCAACCTGCAAAGGAGGAAGGCATTGTCACCCGATGCTTCTCTACCGGAGCCATACCGCATTCCTCTTACCGGCCTTCTTCCACTCCTTCACCTACAGCGAGTCTGCATAACGCTGCTCGAAAGCCCCCAAACCGAGTCCCTGAGATTACAAAGGCTGCGTGACGGCAACACCACAAGAGCGGATCCTTCCAAGTTGCAGCCGGACCAGCCAAAAAGGAGGAAGGAGCAGACAGAAAACCCAAAGCAGCACATCAACACAAGCAACTGCATTTAAATATCCAGCACAGTGAAAAGCCCTTCAGCAGTTAGAAGCAGAATATTAGGAAGATATTCTTGTCTATTCCCCAAAACGAGAAGTCCACATGGGAACGCTACAGTACTTTCAAAGGTATGGATGAGACAGGTAAATTGCCAACATACAACCCACCACCACGGCCACTTACCACTTTTTAAATCTTCTAATTATTCGCTCCTACCAATACAAGGCCATTTCACTAAATCAGTACAAAATTTTGCACAGATTTTCTCATGTTACCCTATAGGGGGGAGGGCATTAGGTAGCTACAAACAGGGTTATCCATAAATCATCCCAGTGCAGAAGCAATAAATCTGCACGGGGATTTCTGCTGTTGGCAAGGCGCTAATTTCTCAGTGCCTGGTTCACAGTTAATGTGACAGGGACGACAGCAATTCCATACTTCACAGACATGCTGCTTAGCAGCAAATCTCCCTACTTGCAATGAAGCTGGAGGGACCAGCATCTCAACGCCTTTGTTCCAAGTTTTAATCCCAAAAGCAGTACCAGCCTGACTAAAAGGAACACTCAGGCTTTGGAAGCTGCTCCCCTTGTTATTACCACCCTCAATACTCTTGCAGAGATTGCTTTTACTTGAAAGCTTGGGCACGTCAGGAGCATTTGCTCACTTCTATTTCAGTCTCTGTTATTGTTAGTGCCTCACTTAGTGACCTTGGACAATTAGGCTCATCCTAAAGACACAGAAATCAAAGAACAAAAGCAATACAAGAGAGCTGCGAGGTTTCATGCTTATGAAGCAGACAGAAAACGTATCTCCATAAAGCACTGCTTGCTACTAGTAGTGATGGGTGAAACAGCACTTTCCAGTAAGCTCACCTCTTGCCATGCTGCAAGACCCTTTCAAGTGCCATTATCACAGAGTACCTTTATATAATATTAACGCTTTTGAGTCTCAGTCAAGTGAAATGGCAAGCAAAAGAAGCGAAAGCTGAACTTTGCTAGCAGGTTATAATATGGAAACAATTAAGAGTATGGAAACCATAGCTTCAAACACATCTTCACTTCATACAGTTAATTATTATTGCTTTGAGCATCCCCGAGAGATCCATGAGCAGCAGGGACTTCTAACAAGGCCATTAAGAGATGTACACAACACAACGATAAATCTGAAACATAGTCCTCAATTTCACTACAGCATCGAAGCATTAAGCTCACCAAACAGCCGCTTTTCAGAAGCAAAAACATTACAAGGACTGTCAACATTTCTGTCTAGTGGTTCGTGGGACAAGAGGTACATTCTTGAATACGCCTGAAGACAAGTAATTTATAACAACCATCTGGACTGCCAAATCATAAACAGCCCAGGCAGAGATCCATGGACAACCTGGAGTTTGCCTCCCTGCCTCCTGCCACCAAGGCTGACAGCTTACCTGAGGTGAATGGAAAAGCATGACACTAAAAGCGCTATGCGATTGCTTCGTTTCCAAAAGCACAGTGAAAAAAAAAAATAAGGTTTAGTACTGACCTCACTAACAGCAGTGAAAGTGGAACATCTGACAGGTAAAATCTTTCATTTCTTACATTTACTTTTTCTGTAAGACTTCTGGATTGCTAGCAAATATTCTTCTTCAGGAAAGTCACAAGGCAGGAAAACACCTTGCTTCGAAGGACCAACTGATAAAGCCATTACAAGACAAATTTATTCAACAAAGACCAGAGGTCAGAAAAGAAGTCTTAAGTGTCAAGTAACAGTTCAGTCATATTTTGACAATCCATTCCTAAATGCACCACACAAGAGTGCTTCCCTCAAGGAAAAAAGGAAAAAAAAAAAAAAAAAGGCAACAACAAAACCCCCACATTAATTCCCATAGCTTCTAGTAAGCCAGCACCAATTGCAAGTCGGACAAGCCAACAGGGTACACTTTTCCCTTTTCATGCTCTCTGAATACAACAGTGTCTCCAGGGAAGCCAACAGACACCCTTTGCTTGGCTAACCTGCAAGCGTGTGTTCAGGCTAAACCACGCGGCGATCACAGGCACAATCCAGATGACCGTGTCATGGTATGATAAAGCACAGCACTCATCAGACTTTGGAAGCAGCAGTTAATTCCCATACGCAAGGTTCAGCCATGAGAGCAGGTGTGGGTAACCCGCCTGACCCTTCAGGCCCCACATCAAAGTTCACCTGTTGAACCCTGCAAGAGAAGCAACTCAAAAGCTGAGGCCAGTTTACCTCCAGGCAAGGTTCACAAGCAATAGCTGAGAACTGCTCCCCAGGGGACCCACCACCCTACTGTCAGGGTAAAACAGAGTCCCAAGCCCACACCAATGGCCGGAGTAGCCTCTGCCTCCCGCAGCCCCAGGCAGGATTCTGATCATTCAGCAGTCCTGGGTCAAGAACTGCCCCCACACTGGGCACAGGGGAAGGAGAGAGGAAAAAGCCTTATCCTCATGTTATGACTTCCCCACTGCCATGACCTCACCTTCCTATATTCCATCCACATTCGTACTGAAACGTGTTACCTCTCTGGTAAGAGTCTTTTGCTCTTCATGGATTTATTTTTCGCCTCCTGACAACAAATCTCAGAGCAGAACGGACAACACATTCAGCTAACAAGTATCTTTGATGAAAAAAGAATTTTTTCAAGAACAGTTGCTTTGCAAATCCATGACTATTGAAGAAGTTTCTCAAAATAGCATTACACAGCTAAACCCAGCCTCTCTGTCAAAGACCAGGGCTTTCCAGTTTCCTGTTGCCATCTGCTGGTGAAGTCCCAGACTCCACTGTGGTTTCCTTACGCGTGTGTGAATAAACCAGTCCATTATATTTAAGACACCTTCAGCATCACGTGCATGCAGCTGTTGAGTGAACCCAGTTGTCAGAAAAGGGGTAAGACCCAGGCTAGACTCAAGTAGTTTGGAATGTGTTAGTTAGCACTCATACTTAGTTTGCTCTACTTGAGAAGTTAAGAGCTCCAGCTGGATTTTCTTTCAAACACAAGTAGCTCCCTGAAATCATTAGGGCTTCAAAGAAGGGGAGAGCTGGGCCAGCACGGCTATATTACACACAAGAGGTGCGTGGATAAGGCAGAAGGAAGGGCAATGCTACTTTCTGGGAGAGAAATAGAATTTTGACTGCAGGCAGAAATGAAACACCAAAACAAAACAAAAATAAATGTCTACGAGTCCAAGGAATATATGTAATCAATGCTGCTTCATCTCAGAGATTACTACCACTACTGCTTCACAATAGTTTCAAGATCCCCCAAAGTGGCTATCAAAAAGCCACAAACTCAAGGGCAAGAGCATATATTAACTGAGAAATCACACTGAAGTTTCCGTAAAGCAACAATGCCCAACTTCCCAAACACAGCCGAGTGCAAACCAAAACATCTTCTGCACTGAGGCACGCAACAAAGCACAGCACGATTCCCTTCACGTACAATACATATTCCAACTGCATCAGATACTACTACTGTACTGGTACTCAGGTCACCAAGAGTAACGTAGGTTAGGAATTAGTCCTTTGCCTCCAGAAATGGTAATCCAGCCTACAGACCTCTTCCTGTCCACGAGGAAAAGGAACGCAGGAATGAACCTGACTAATTGCCCTGGTGGGCCAGGTACAGTTGTACGTACGGCTCCCACATGACAGGAGGATATTCGGGAGGGTTTGTGCTAGGCACCAAATGAACAGCATTGAAGAACATAATTAGCTCTCACAATCAGGAAAAAGGGCAAGTATTTCAACCATTTTGCTAGCAGACACAAGACTGAAACTGGTAAAATTTTAGCACGTGCTGTACCTGACTCAGGAGATGGGAACAAGAACAGGGATCTGAAGCGATGGAGCGGGGGATGAGAAAATGTCAGGAAGGCAGTAACAAACTTTTTAGTAGTGTAGAGATTTAATACCATAACACTTGGAACTTAATGAAGTACCTCAAATTCTTCCCAGAATCCCTGCTTGACTTTATCTGTAGTCTCTGCTAGCTTGCTTAGCTCTCGCACTCTGCTTTCAATCTCTGCGGCATTAATACGGGTAGTATTCAGAGGCTACAAAAGATACAAGTGTTAAACAGAGGTGTAACAAACGACAACTGTGAGAAGACAAAACCCAAATCCCCTTACACTAAGTATATTTTATATAGGCAATTCTAGGATCCAGACATCTATTTGGACTTCAAAACTTTACAATTCATACAATGACGGGTAGAGAGGTTAGAGAGGAAGGGGGCAGGGAACAACTGCTTTTAGATAAAGTCTCGGAGTTGTTTCTCTATACATTAAGTTGCCTCATTTCTGGATTAGTCCTGCAATCCCTATGGACCACGATGAAATCAAGACAAGTTCTGCATGCAGAGACACAAGAGTCTATCCCTTCCCAAGCACATTAAAAATCATTCCCATTTAAATGAGTGACTGCGTCCTCCAGTTTCACGAAGTTTAGTTCTCCATTTTTGCATTAGGAAAGAAAAAAAATGACGTCTCACAGAACATATGGAAAACCCTGCACTTCAACAATATATGCTGAAAGTAACAAAGCTTAGGGGCATCATCTCTGTTCACTTACCTGCTTGAGTTGCAATACTGTGCCCAAAGTCTCTACCATAGGGTTCTTCTTGTAATGTTCCACTAGATCTGTCAGAGAGTCAAATTTCTCCCCTCCACCAACATCATATTTTAGATCCTTGAAAGACAGATGGTCATCAAAATAAACACACTTCATACAATGAAGTCCATGCTAATGTCATCTTTAGGCTAAGTAAAATATGAGAAATTCTCTTTAAAACCCTACGTAGAAGAACCTAGTAAAATCGTTCTGCTAAGGGATGGTAGAACCTTAATAAAGACGAAGCGTGTGCACACGCACTATAGAGGGCATCTTCCTTTCTGGCATCTAATTGAAAATCATTTTATCGGCCTTTTTTGGAAAGCTGATTCCTTCTGAACTGAGGTTCAGTCAGCTCAAGCAGGCTACCTGAGCTACCCGAATCCAGGAGGTAGCTTTGGAAAGCAATTTGAATTCCTAAAAGAGTGTCTTTGGGTCCTCGAAGTCTGGTATTGACCAGCACCATCCCTATTTTAAGGAAGCAATGCTAAGGTATTTTCCTCAATGTCATAAATGCTACTAGTAATTAACTGCAAAATCGAAGAGGTTTTCTTGAAAAACAAACAAAAATTCTGCTAGTTCAGCTTTTACAGTCTTCTATCTCCAACCTATTTCTGTTATTGTATTTTAGTTGTTTTTAAACTAAGTTGTTGCACTCTTTTAGGATAACAGGAGAAAAAGAAAATGACAAAATCTGTGATTTTTTTTTTTTTAAATAATAGCAACCCATTGGCATATATGAACACATCAAAAGACTACAATTTAATAACACTTCAGTAAAGATCTACCCTATATTAAATTCAAGCCTTAGATTTAAAAGTGCTCTTTGGGTTCGGTACTCAAAATTTTCACGGAATGCTGATCATCTATCAGCTGCAACTTCATAAACTGACAGGAGAAGCAGATATGCTCGGATGGATCTCTATTTGTCCAATTACTCATATTCTTATATAATTTATCCAGGAGACTGCAACTCGCTTAGAAAGATTCATGAACATGAAAGGCTCCATCAGCAGAGGATTCGAAACTTCTGATGCCATCAAAAGCAAATCTAATAGAAGGTACTTGACAGCATAGTATAGTATGACATGATTCAGTCAGGCAAGCAGTCAAAAAAAATAAAACCCTAATAGAATTTTGATGCTATCAAATTAGTCAATTTGATCAAACAGATGATTTATAGTGCGCACAGTATGAAAGAGGAAACGTGGTTGGCTCTGTAGTGAAGTGTAAAGATGGCCCTCCTGTTAAAATAAACCCACTGCCCATGGAAGTAGCCCTGTTAAAGAAGCTCATGCTTCATCATACCTGGCAGTGAATCATGACATGTGTCACTTTAGATTTCCCATCATTACTCTCTCCTTTATCATCTCCTGTCCGGACAGAAAGAACAAAGTCCCCAGGGTGGCTTTGACTCTCACGCACAAGAAAGCTTCCATGTTTTCCTTTTTCTGTTAATAGTTTTTCAGCTTCTCTTCCAGAGAGATGCCCATGAAACCACCTTTAAATAAAGTAAGATATAGACAGGTACCCTACTTGTCATTCCAGCCATAGCCGAACCCACTTCTTCTAAAGAGTTATTATAAAGTAAAACGCTCACGTACACTGAACAACAATGTCCAGGTCCACAGAAAGCCTCACAGTTTATAAAAATAAAAAGCAAAATACATCTTGGAATTGTACTTGTACATATACGAGCGATTACAGAAACTGCTCAAAGCAAGCACTTCCACAAGCACTGAAATCTGTATTTCACATGAGCCTCAAATGAAGCTTTGATCTGAAACCTTTACAACAGTCCACATGGATTCCCTGGTGTCCAATAAACACGAGCTTACACTGCAACCCCTTCCTCAGACAGGGCATTTATTCTTTTACTTCCCTTCATGAGGATGCACTTTCCCGATAAACCTGTGGAAACTTAACATCTTTGAGACCTTACCCTTCCATCACACGAGGAACTGGACAGGATAACCACATCAATCTCACTTCTTCAAGAAACATGGCCAAAAAGGCAATAATCTTCCCCACTCCTGCTAAATACAAGCCATTCTGAGGAGCGAGGGAACTTGTTTTAATATTTTTCCTTGTTTATTCACTTCTAAGAATAAGCCGGTATCTACTGGCCCTAGAGGTTTATTTCTGACATGCCCATACTTCCGTCTCAGATTCTCTTTATTAGCCACGCTCCTAAAAACAGGAGTTTGAGAGATTTGAGGATTTGCATGCCATTCACTTTCTTGCACGTATGCCCACCGCTGGAAAAATCATATAAAGTTAAGCCCAGAAAAACACCTGGGAATTCCTTGCAGTAACAACAGCTTCAGGAAACTTTAGGAGAACTTCTGTAACAAAACATTCTCCCAGGGAAGATAAAGAGAACTCTGCCCTCTTTTTTAGTATTATATCACACCAGGAAGAATGCTGAAGAAAATAGGTTCTGGGGCTTAAGACTGTTTTATCTTTAATCACATTTATTAAGCTACTTTGCAAGTAACCTCACTGAAATGGGTGGGATCACTTTGAGTACAAGATAGGGGCCACCATTTCATCAAATGGAAACTGACTGTAGTGTTAACAGGGATAAAACATGCATTTATTAAGAAGTGCACGGCGACTGAGGTTTTTACCACTATTTCTCTGACCTTTCAGATGTAGGATCAGCACAGTTCAGTGGATATTTCAACTCTATAACATCTCCATTCTTTTCCTTGAGCTGTCCATGATGTTCCATATAATACTGGACTAATTCAGCCAAAGTAGCAAACTTCTCTCCTCCGTAGAGGTCATAGTAGTCTCCTGTGTTCTGGATCTTGATGTGGGTGACAGCTCCAGTTCGTCTAATATTTCAAACAAAGGAAAAACACCCACACAAGTCAGCTGATTTCCAATCAATCACTTATATTTAGTGTTCTGTCGCCTGAGTTGGAGAAATCCATACTTACATTTGCATCACTTTCCAACTGAAATACTGCAGAATAGCTAAGCTATTCTGAAATCTGCTTCAGCCACATTTCAGTGGCTTGCAAGAAGGGGAAGTGGCTGTCCAACAGTCAGGAAGAACAGGACAAAAAAGCACCTTAATTCCCTAACAAAAGGATCCTTGAAGCCAGTGTAAGCTCTGCAGCCTCACGACGTCCACCAAATCCCTCAGACCCCCAAGAATTGCACACACAAGGACAAGGGGTGGAGGGGAGAGAAGAATTCAGCATTCTCCAGACATCCATCAGAGTTTGTTTGCTCCTTTCCCTAGAATTTCACACTAACTGCCGAGATCTCTCCTTCAGTAAACAGCTGCCTTTGCCTGATGCAAGTCATTGGCTCTAGCACTAACGAAGAACAGCTCTCCAAAGCGTCCCCTTCCCGTCAGCAAGGCCCATTCTCCCAAAGACACCCAAGCAGCATTATACTTATCACCCGTCCCACTTTTCCCTTGTCCTTTCTCTACTTCCTCTTGCCATCCTTTCCCCATGCCTACCACTATACGCACAGCATCAGGGAACAAGCGATAAAAAAGGCCTACTTTGGAAGCCGAAATAGCACTGCAGTTGCCCTTAAATACTCGCTGACTTTCCCTGTAAGAAGAGTCTGGATAGCATTTCCCTGCACGTGCTTGATCAGTAATTCATATAATCTCTGCTACTTTCAGAACATTATCAAATAGATTTCTAGAGGGCTAAAAGTAATGTTGTTATGAATCTCTTTCTGCTTCCCCATAACTTTTTCTGTCTCTCTGCAGAATCAGAATTTGCCACCCTCCAACCAATAGTTTCCCCAAATTGGGTAAAAGTATTTGAGAACTTATTCACAGAAAACAGAGGGGGGGCAGGGGAAGTGAACAACGGACTAAAAAGTGATCCGTGCATTCTTTCATCTTATAAGCAGTTCATTTACAACTCTGCCCATAGAACAGCATCAAATGAAGACTCTTACCAACCTGGGGAGAAAGACAATTAAAAACATTTAAACTTACCTAACAGAGAGTGTAAAGTCTCCTGGGTTACTTTTGCTAGGCCGTGCCAAAAAACTGCCATCGACTCCTCTTGTTAACAGTAGGTTTTCTGCCTCCACCCCAGTAATATTTGGATGAAACCATCTATAAAAGGTTAAAAATAAAGAGTGTTAGTAAATAAATGGAAGATCTTCTGGTTTTCAGGGTTAACTTACACGATAAGACTAAGTAGAACCACCTAACAGCTTCAAAACCAGCAAGTACCGAATGTTGTTCCTAAGTAAATAAGACTCTATAGCTTAGCAGAAAGTATAAATTGTTCATTCCATGTTACACTGCAATTTTATGTATTAGTAGGAGATGCTTTGTAAGTGGAAGAGCTGTATCGATACATATTTAGCCTGCTGGGATTAAAATGATATAAAAGAAAAGTCTACAAAATAAACAGACACCACAGGCCATGCATTCTCCTTACTCCTGGAAGGCAGGACACACAAAGAAACTGAACGACAATCAGGAAAAATACTTAAAAATAAAAGTGACACTTGACAATATTATAAAGGTTTAAAATTTAACAGAACCTCATGCTTGAGGGCACAGGCTGACTACAGCTGGTGGGTCAGGAAGGAACTTCACTTCTGGACAACCTATTCAGTTGCCCAGTCGTCTTCCACCTTCCTCAAGAGAATGTGGTGCCGACCACTGGCAGACACAAGAGCGCTGCTCTGTCTTCTAACCACCATGGCAATTCCTCTGGTTGGAATATATCCCGCTTAAATACAACCACCGAGGAATCTCACATTGATATTCACCACCCACAAACAGCCTTCCGAATGACTAATGTAGTGCCCTGCCAAAGGAGAGCTGTATATGGTCTCTATCTAAGCAGCTCAGTGTCCCCACCTATGGCATTAACTTTGGAGAGACTTATTCTTAGCCATTCACTTAAGGCATCTGTGTTTTATCTGTAATTGAGGATTTTTATTGCGCTCTTGCAGTACTAAACTACATCTGTGTGTTCCGGATGAAAGGAGTTTTTAAATGAGACACAATTTCAGAAGACAAACTTAAAAAAACCAAACCAAACCACCGCACAGCCCAGGGACGGAGATGTGAACACAGCAACTAAAAACTGGTTTAGAGGCTTTGTCAGACTTGTACGTGGCAATTAAAAGCTCGCCTTTATTTTTCAGTTGCCATAAGTCAGACATTATGCAGGGTACAAGCGAAAATGCACATCCATATCTGCAGAAAGCACCCGGGCTGCTCCTCTTTGTACATGAGGTTCTTTGGTGGCAGAGTCTTTTGCCTTAATATTTTTCTTTACTTTGGAGAAACAATCTTGTTACAGATATGAGTGCGCTATATCTAAAAAAAATTGCATAGCATTTCCGATCCCTCATACAGTCAGCATTTCACGCTAAATTGCTAAAGCAGCAAAATATGCAAATGCATGTCTAAATTTAGGGTTACTACTTCAATTGTTTCAGCAATCCCTTCTGTACTGAAAAGTTGACAATCTTCCTACCAAGGCCTTATCCAGACTGTTCTCTTCAGAAACAGATTCTCACGGAAACATCCTGGAGAGCTTTAGAGATCCTAGAACACTCAAACCTCTAGCAGGTCTTCAAATGGGAATTAGGATCACTTATTTACCAATTCCATTTCAGAAGTAAGGGATTCTTCTTGTTAATCTTGCCTTTTTTTTTCCTAGTTAAGGATATTCCACTTGCACCAAAAAAAATCCAGTGAATACTACCATATCTTTAACTGAAGAACAACAACAACAAAAAATCAAATCCATGCATCACAGGTCATGAAAAAATGTATTAAAAAAATACTTCCAAGTTATTACAGCAAATGGGAACGAATTAATAAATAATGCTAAATTTTTCTAATAACTACTCAAAGGTCAAGAGAAGTTCTGTTCTGATGCAGTCTCACAAAAGAAACTGCAAAAGCAAACTGGGATGAACTGAACATTAAATAATATATTTCAGAATATGACGGGTTTGTCTGCAGAAGCTGACAACATATTTACCACACTTCCACCTCCATTTTTTTTTTCCTCCATTAGGGGAAAACAAACAAACAAAAACATGCAGCAAAATTTTGGACAGTTTATAAGTATTTTAAATACACATAGGATTCAAGAGACACCTTGGCAAGTTTTTGAGTTCATATCCAAAAATGTGTAAACATACAACAGGGAAATTATTGGAATTGGCCCTACAGATTTATCAGATGGTGACATTCCATAAGCTTCAATTAACGTAACATCTTCTGTATTTTACCCGGAACCCTAATGCATCTGGAAGTAACCGTACACGAGTAGTTAACAAGACATAAAATAACAGAAAACTAATAATTTAATGAACAGAACTTGTGCTTAAAAGAGAGGCTAATAATATGATAGTTGTTTAGAAACAAAAATCTTGCCCCCACATACACTCGTACCGAAGAAGCAAAAAGTAAGCAAGCGTAGCAAAAGCAAAGCCGCATCGGGGAGACTGATGGAGTTTATTGCACTTTATGTAACTTTTGTTCTGATGGTAACTTGGACTCCTGCTCTCTCATCTTTGTATTTTTGGCTTTGAGTAGGAAGATGCATTTGTCAGCCACCCCAAATAGAAAAATGGGGGTGTTAGTGATTGCTGTTAAATGGTTCCGGACCGGTGATCGAGATCACTTCATTTGAAGTACTGCCATCACACGCGTGCTTTTGAACGTTGGGGCCACGTCCCTTCCAAAACCGGAGGAGAGTGCCGAGGGGACTGCAGACGCAGATACCTGTAACATAAGCCCTATAGAGGACTTTCTCTGACAATTCCTTTTATAGGGATGGAATGTATTTTAGCCTTTTTTTTCTACCATCCTTCTCCAATCTCGATTATGAGCAGGCGCAGAGGCTATCCCAAGCAAAGGGCATCACAGGCAATAAATACAATCAAGAAAGTAACACACGCACACGTAAACCCACTCTCTAATTAAACAAGCTGTCCTCACTATGCCTGGAATACTCCTTACAGCAACCCTGATTTGGGGGGGCTCAGCAGCACACCATGCCAAGCCCCTTATTAATTTACAGGAAGATGAAAACATTGGCAGAAAAGTAACCAGCGAAATACCAGGGGTCTCGTTTACAAAACTAAGGGGTATCAGCTAAGCAAGAAACCTTTTGTTGAAAACTAACACATGGTAGGAAATACAGCCTTTCTACAATTCTCTTTTTTTTTGTTTTTGGTTTTTTGGGGGTTTTTTTGGGGGGGGGTGGGGGGGTGGTGGTGGTGTTTGGGTTTTGGGTTTTTTTCTTTTTTGTTAGCATAGTCCAGAAAAGATCAGCAGGATTTGTGTTTTAGAAGTCATACACTGCCAGCATATTTCTCTCTCACCAAACTGAAGAGAGAAAAGAAAACATCAATACATTTTTCCATGCTGTGGTTGGGCTTTTCTAATCACCTTTTCAAGAGCAAGAGAGATTAAATCAGTTCTGAGACTCAGCTGTCGCAACGGTAGCACTTGGGGAGGCGGTGACTGGTAGTTTAATTACTCCTATTTATAGGCTTATCAGTTTATATTTTTCATCTTCTTTCGGTCTCCCTCACAGGTTACAATTTAAACGTCTGAGCAGAATAAGAGGATTAGTCCTCACAATGGGGACGTTCACAAGTGTTTCTAAAAAGCACCTCGTGTACTTGTTCTGATGCGTGAGTGGGGACACTCAGAAAACCCAACACACACTAGAAATCCTCCACGCGCGTCAGAAGACCCCAAATCCAAATTCAATTATAAGTGGCCATGGAGTTAAAACCAACCCATTTGGATTCAACCATCTTAAGCAGAGCAAGAAAGGGGACAGCCAATGCTGAAGAAGCGATGCTTTAACAGGTATTACTCAGAGATATATCAAAATTCAGAACAGGTATGTTAGATAATATAAACATCTTTTTCCACTTTTATGACAGTAATTCCTTTTAAGTCTACCAGTTACCTTAACCTCTCAACCCAAAAAGGACTGCTTAAATAACAAGGACCACGGTATGTTAAGGACAGGAGTAAGCTACAACAAAGAAAACAGATTCAACTATTTATCACCCTGATTTTGCAATGCCACAAGGCTTTGAAATGAGCCTGAATGCTTGCTAAGAAACTGAGAGACCCGACCAGGTCAGCTTAGGAACACTCATTTGAAACGTTAGCTCACGTTTTACTCTCAGTAACGTCCCAAGTTAGCGACGACAGACAGCCGCAGGACCCTCCCGGCCTGGGATTCCGGACCGAGCAGGTTGCCAAACGAATAAAATTAATTTCTTGGCTTCAGTTCAAACGCACCTGCGGGCGCGAGGAGACTGGCCTGAACCCCCCAGGAAGCCAGCGCTACCGAGGCGGC
>KL258572.1:30457-44749 GCA_000699545.1 Podiceps cristatus | reverse complement strand
GCTGCACTTGCTAAGCCTAATATTCTTTCTAACCTTCGGATCACAGAATACACTGCCATCTCCAAGCCAATGCCCTCAATAAGCTAGCATGTCCCCAGGACAAGTATTCCTGAACATCAACCACTTCCCCAACATATGATACTCTCTCTGTTCCTATCTGCATGTTCCTTTCTGTTCATCATCTCACTCTGGATGATGCCCACATACTATCACTCCTGCAGAAGCGCTGCCTCGGCTCTCAGCTATGAACAGTTGGCAGGTCCCCAGGGTCCAGACAAAACTGTGGCTGCCCCCTATCACATTGTCTGGATTAGAATTAGTGCTGGTCTACTGCTGGGGACAAGAAAGATGCTGCTCACTTTTCTTGTGCTTTGCTGCTGCTGTTGAAACACAGCCGCAGCTTCCATGCCAAGGGTATCCGGGGCATCAGCCTTCTGGCCCTGCTTCCATCTTTTCCTAGTCCGCCACCCCCCTCTCGCAACACTTTTAGCATGAAGCTCGCATAGCAGGCTTGTGCTGCACTGGAAGAAAGTGGGTTTGGCTGCAACACAGGGGAAAATGCTCCCCTCGCTCTCCTGGCTTCAGGCACATGGGTAGTTTCCCAGTCAGCATAGCCTCAGCAGCTAGCAGACAAGAACTAAAGATGCTGTTGCAACACTGAAATTACGTGCTGGCATGAAAAATAGAAAAGTCTCCTCTAATGAAGCTAATATTTATCCTCATTGGCAAGTTGTGGGAATGCTTATTGTCTATTCATATGCTTCAGCCATGGATGCTGTGAGACAATCCATCATGTTACTGCTAGGCCTGAAATGTGTGCAGTAGCCCACCCCGCAGAGGTAGGCAGCAGGAGATGGAAACAGAGATGTTCAGTACAACCACACAGACTGCTACCATTTGAATTAAAAGAGCACCCTTGTTACAGAAGAGCGCTGGTGAGCTGTTTCCCCCTCAATGAACCACACACAAGAACAGGCAGGGATTTATCAGCAAGAGGGAAAAAGTACTGCAATGCAAACATAAAGAGAAATAATTCGAGGCTATATGTAGACAGGCGCGGGGCTGGCTCTAGGAATCAATAAAGCAGTTAACTCCCCAGAGCAGGAAACCAAAGCATGCAAACCAGCTATGACCCAGCTGCCTATTTTGACTATTCCAGAGCACTGGAGAGCCAGATTGTCTTCCACTGCCACCACCTCTGTTTGCCTGGACTCAGAGTGAGCGGACAGCTGCTATTTCCAGCCTCAGTGCTAGCAGCATGATCTGTCCTCACTCCTCTGACCTCTACACAGGGTCACCACCACTGCTCCTCCTGTCCATACCCCATCCCTTCCTTCCCTTTTCTGTCATAGGAGTAGGTCTCAGTATCTGTTCTTCATACTTTTGCTATGTTGCTGCAAAACCTGACACTGCTCTGGAGAGGTGCTGCATTTATTTAAAAATGTGCTCAATTTGCAGTGTGAAGGTTTTTGATCTTACCAAGGACAAGCTCCCATTTGAAAATCAGGTTAGCTGCTGTAGCTCCTAACGGGACTACGGCCACCAGCAGCCTCTGGTTAGAGACCTAGGGAGCAGCCCCGCAGCAAGGAAGGCTGCTCATCCTTTCCTGGCAGAGGCATGAAAGCAGCCTCACTTCCAACAGCCCTGTAACAAACCAGCTCAGTATTTGTTCCAGGTTGGCCCTGGCACCTGGTATCTGGCACAGTACGTAGCTGAATTGCATTCTGGTGAAAGTCAACCTCAAGTTCAGATGCAAAACTGGCTCCTAACCCAGCTGTGTTATTAATTTGTTGAATGATAAAGAGAATTGCTAGGGATGCAGGTAATAAAGGAAGCAGTATGTTTTAAAACTTAACAGAAAATACTGATATGAGATTTCAATAACTTCCAGTAGGAACCCATCACAAAAGAAGCTCTGTTTACAGCAGCTCCTCAATGCCAAAACATTTAGTCTCATTATTGTAGATGCTTAAGCAATCATGTCTTAGGCTGCTTTGTTTCATAGCAGAATCGATCACTAAAGATTACAAACAGAGCAGTAGCAAAAGTTTTGCAAAGGAAGACACAAAAGCACACTGTTATAGACAAAATATCCAACTATTGCATGGAAAGCGCTCACAAGTGTACACTTATGATCATATGACACACAAAAAGAACATCACCAAGGGCACAAAATCAGGCACTCACAGGTAGGAAATGCCAGGATTAGAACTGCCTATGAAACCTTTGTTCCCTGTTGGAAGTAAGGCACTGTGATACCATCTCCAACTGCAGGATCACAAACTGTTTTGTCTAATGCACCTGTACCACACTCTGCACAGGGAATTGATGAACATTGACTCTACAATCACTCATATGTGGCCTGTGCACTACTGGGTCACTGCACTGCAAATTTCATCTTGATCAAATGCAAGTATACAATCACATTTTAATAACCTTTTCAGCCAACGTTCACAAGATAGCATTTAGGAAGTGTTATATTCATATAGAGGACTTACACCAGCTGTGGAAGGACAGACCATACTTGACTCATCATGAAGTCAGTGAAGCGCAGGCAGACTGTGCACGATATACAGTCTGCCAGAACAGAGTGTCCCTTCACTTCTTTAAAAAGCATTTGACACAGCAGAGTAAGTATGTACCATTTCAGCACTGTGCATCATGCAGCCGTGGTATGTTTGCTTTGGTCCTAGAATTGGACTTACCATCTCATACAGTCATGGATCAAATAAACAAACATACTCGTCTTTACTGTCCTCATTCCACATAAGTCTCCACACCTTGTATCCTGCCCACAGGCTGGATCCCACACTGAATGCACAACTGATATTTTCCCTGCACATATTTCCCCCCGGTACTCTCGGCACAGTATCATACTGCAGGTCTCCACGGCACAAAGAAGTGCCAGGCCAGCTTACTGGGGCCAGCTCTGAGCAACGCATGTGTCCTATAGCCATGTTATACCCAGCTACGTAGCCTTACGTTGTGCCATGAGAACACACTTTATCTCTGTTATCACTTAAGGGATGTATCCTCAGAACAACTCTGAGAGATGGTGGGGAAAGGACATTAACCCTGTTTTACACACATAGGATTGAGTCTTAAAAATCACAGGCTCTACCTCTTTCTGGCTGGCCAGTCTAAGATCTAAAGGAAATGATTTTTTTTTTTTTTTTCCAGAGTCCTTCTCCATTCAATAAAACTGGTCAATCAATGTAATTTGTAATCTTCCATGAAGTGGAATTCCTTAAGAAAAAAGCCCATAGTCCATTAGAGCTTCACTTAGCTATTTAGCTGGCACAAAACTTCTATCAGCAATGTTTGTCCCTCTGATGGAATTCTTTTTTCAGACTAGGATAGTGGTGGGGACTGTGTCGCAGAGCTGTGCCAACCTGTGCTCCCAGGAGCAGGTAAAACCATTTGACAGCATGTGGCTGATTGGATTTTATTCCTGATTTCTCTTCTGCTTTGTTTCTCTGCAGCTGAGAGCATTATACTAGGGGGATGGGTGGGTGGCAAACATTAGCTTTTGCTTCTTTTGACATTATTTGTGGTATAGATCTTTCACAGCTCACTGTGGGACTAGACCCTGGCACTCATGTCTCTCCTAGATAGTGTGTCCTTTTTTCTCCATACCTCCTCATTAACCTGCTGACATGTATCTGCAAATAACAGAGTATAAATCTGCCTTCAAAATTCAGCCATGAGGCTCAGAGAGAAGTCCTGCTGATGTCTGCAGGGAGAAAAGTAAAGGAATCCAAGGGACACTTTGAGAATTAGATAGTATCCTTGCTAGAACGGAGATTTACTTCCTGGAAACCACAGCTGGTCTCTCTTTCAATAATTCTCACATCAGACTTAAAATGACTACAAGGCCAATAGCTGTGAGGGCAGAATACAGCTCACTCCACTCTGGACGATGCTCTCCTTCACTTCAGCTTCAAGAGGTGAGGGGTATCATCCAGTCTTTGCAAATGAGAAGCAGAGGTTTAATGAGAAAGATCATCTAGTCTCACGTGCACACATGGGCAAAAAGTACCCTCCTGACCTGTAAGTCTTCCTTATCTATATTTAGCAAGTTATTTCAAGCTCCATTCATTCTTTGAACTGGAATAACCCTTAAAAAAAAAAATCTTCAGTCATCTTTTGAATCTCCTCCTCAATCCTAAAATGAGGTCAAGCTAAGAACAAGTCTTCACCTTTGTCTCATTTTAGCCCAAGTTTCAATCAGAAAACTCTTTTAATTCTGTGATCACTTTCTCTGCCTTGGAGCATTACTCCAGGATCCACACTTTCAGCCCAAGAATGATTACTATACAGTGACGCTCACCAGAATTTGTTCCAGCACTGGAATAAGTCCTCACACCTCCTCCAGGACTCCCCTGTCCTTGGGACCTACTTTAGACTTCCCTTACTTTTTCCTTCCAGCACTGCCTCTTTTTCTCCATCTTTCCTCTTGGTGGCAAGAGAGTTAGTTCAGGAGACCACCACCTTTGCACAGTCACCTTTGATTCTCCCACTTTCTCCAGGCTCTTATATGAAAGCAAGCCGTCTTCTGTGCTGACCTCACCATTGTCTTCACAGCTTTATAAAGACAGGCTGACATCACAGACCAAGTGAAGATCTGGCTCTGACATGTTTTTCCTTCTTGACAGCAGTCTAACTCCTTCACCTTTTGATGGAGACTCATTCTTTACTAAATCCCTATTGTCTCAAACAACAGAGCAGAAAAACCTTTTCTGAGCTTTACATTTTCTTCTTTGACATTAATTGCACAGATATTTTTCTCTGGATTCCCAGTGTGCTTTCCATTTATGTTCTGCAATTCCACATATGTTTTTTTGTGTGTCTTTGGTTTCTGCATGACTTCCCATAATTAGGGATCTTGCTGGGACAATTAGGAACCAGCAGAACAGGGTAGGTAGTTTGAATTTCTGGTCCCTCTCACCCATTAGCTCTTTAGAAAAGCTTGAGCTAGGTTACAAATACAAAAATCATCTCCTCTCTGTTCTCTTTATAAGCTGTTCTGTGATTTCTTACAAAATTGCTGGATGTGGTAAGATAGCTACTGCATTCTGTTCCAGAACTGATTGCATCTTTCTGTCAGGTACACTTGGATATGCAACCCAGAGCTTCTGACTATAAAGTGTAGCTATCTAAAGGCAACAGTTAACATCTGAGATTTAAAGAGTTAATGCCTTTTTTTCTGAATTCTGACCTAACACAAAGGATCAGATTACTGTGTGTGCTTTTATTCTGGAAATTTTAAGTAGGTGTGTTGACAAGCTTGTTAGGAGAGTGCAGGCAACCTCTGCTATAGTCCAGTGGCCTGCCTTAAAGAAAGTCTGCAATTTGGGAGATGCAGGTTTAATTCCCTGACTTGCCCAGACTTTCAGTGTATCCTTGTATTAATCACTTAATTAATACTCTTGTCGTTCTGTTTCCCATGAGTCACATGGGTACAATAACAGCCTCTTTTCTCATAAGGCAGTTGGTAAGGTGTTTATAATGTAAAGTGGTGAAGGATGATGGTGCTGAAGGACTGGTGAAAGGGGAGCAGGGGAATGTTCCCAGTCTCATCCTAAAATGACAAAAGTGAGGCAGAGCCCAAAGGACACATCAAGTGTGCCTATGACTACTGTCCGCGCTCGATATGCTCTAAAAACTAAATTAAAGGCCATGGGAACAAAACTGGCATTGTCTTTGTTATCCTGCTGTATTTCTTATCCTCTTGTTTCTGTTGTATTATCTAAAAATTACGAACACATAAACATTACCTCTTCATCACAAATGCAAACAGACCCTTTCTTTTGACCAGTTAGAGTTTATGGCACTAGCAAATGGGATTTTTTAACTCAAAGTTGTCCCTGGTGAAGGATTTTCCTGAAACTGCTCCAGGACGAATGGACAGCTGTAGTGTTTTACTCCTCTTGCCTTTTTTCTCTTCTATGTTTGTAAAGATCTTTACTAGAGAGACAGTGTTACTGTTACTATTAGTGAAGTATGCCCAGCAGTGTGCCAAGCATGTTAGGCATCTTCCAGACATAACGACTCACTCAGCAAGGTCCATTCTTACATTTCCAACCGAATCTATGGCAGAGTAACCCCTCCTTGGAGGAGCTTGCTGCCAAAGAGCAAATGAACTCTCACAGGGGGGAGGAGCTGTGATAAGAAGATGAGGCCAATCACCCAGCCATGGACCCCTTCAACACTAGACAGGAAACACAGGGCTGCAACCCTCCTTTGTAGCTTGAGCTCCAGAAAGCCTTTCAGCAAAACAGTGCTAATGCAGAATATAATTATAATCAATAGGTGCTGGCAAAAGCTAGGCTATAGAGATGATGATCGGCAAAGCTAACATGTTCCGACACACAGCCACAGGGCTTGTGCTCAGTGTCACCGACTTCGGGGCCCTCTGTGTTCCCTGCCCAGCCCGGGGCTCTGCTGCCCTTTCTCTTCTACATGCCCTGAACCTCTTCCTGATCCAAAGGATGGTCATCTACCTTTGCCTCTTCCACAAATGCTTCCAGGCAGACTGCTAGCCTGCTGGGGTTTCTAGATTCAGACCTTGGTTCAGCCTTGTTTTATGGGAAGTGAGATCACTCCCCAAGGGGAAAGGAGAGGCACTGGTGACTTCTTACTTCTTACTATGTTAGGGAGAAAACAAAGTAGCTGTTGCAAGCCTCTAAAACTCTTGTCAACTGCCTTTCTTGAAACTGGAAGGGGCAATGCAAACAGCTACTTCAACGAGCAGATAAGAAGCACTACCTAAGAGCCAGGGATTATTTCAATGGTCTGCTCCCAGGTTAAAATCCTAAAACACCAGTGAAAAATCAAAAATAAGTAACATGCCAAATTACTGATGCCAAAAAGCACTGAAATACAATTACAGATTTTCAGATCAACTCTTAGTTCCAGAGTTAGTATTTGGGACAATCCTTACTGTTAGGAAATTCGTATCTGTCCTGAACCTCGATGCTGCAAAGCCTCTATTTTTTATGTGTGATAGTCCTCTATTTAAAAGAAAAATCAGGAAAAAAAAGCCTGAAAATTATGACCTTTTCAAAATGTTGAACATCCATCAGAGCTGAACTATATGTCTTGACACTTCCTCACCATACACTGCTTTAATCAGGATCCCTCAACTCTATGAACCATGACTGGCTCAACTATAAGCTAAACTGCTTAAATCAGCCTAAGCCTTTAGAGCAGTTTAAGATAACTAAGCCACTTAAAACTCATTAGTACTAAGAGTTAAGCAACATCAACGGGATATCAGAGATCATGTATTACAGCCACTCTAGCACTGCAACTTTCTCAAACACACATGCTTCCAGCTTCATGAACACAATTTTTGTAAATTGAGTGCAGCTGAAGATCTGTCTTGTAATCTTGTCTTGATAATCAATCTTGATGTAGTCCACAACACAAGTCAAATTTGAAACTGCTGGGGTTATCCATCTTTTAATATTTATCCCAAGAGGAAACTTGACCAGAAAATATGGAAAACTGTCTTGCTGGTTTTGTTACTATACTTGAAAAAAGTTAGATGCATACTATTTCTTAAGGTCACTTTTCTCTGTGTGTTTCATAATTTTTTACAGAAGTGTGTTGGGGAGAAAATTAAAGAGCACGTACGATGGTGTGAGACTCATGAGATGGCTTGAGGTTGATATGACTGCCTTACTCGTGAGTGGCAAAGCCTCAGTCAGGTATGTAGTTCATTTCTAGAATTTGGTGTTCTGCATTTTAGAGAAAAAGCTCTTAAATATTTTTAAATAACTGAAATGTTTTTCAAGAATCTTATTCTAGGATTTCTTCAGCAGTAATCTCATCTTCCCTTACAGCACAAATTAAATGAGCAGCACAG
This sequence comes from Podiceps cristatus, assembly GCA_000699545.1. NCBI lineage: Eukaryota > Metazoa > Chordata > Aves > Podicipediformes > Podicipedidae > Podiceps > Podiceps cristatus. Next base: position 36,879 of record KL258572.1, on the reverse strand, counting down.
GCAAAGTTACCATTGCTGATTGGAGAGGAGAGGCAGGTGTCAGGTCAGAAGGAGGGAAGGAAGAAACAGGAGAACAGGGGCCAAATCTCCCGAGACCCTATTCTCATGCACTGGAACCTCTGGAAGCTGCTGAGGAAGAACCCTGCCCCCTTCTGCAACAGCAACAGGTCCAACAGTAGCCAAAGTTTTTGTACTGGCCAAGCAGGCACTGTTGCAATCATCATTTGCAGCCTGCAGCAGCCTGATATCCCAGGCAGACTGCCTTGCCGCTGCTTGCAGTAGACCCGTCTCCAGCTGCTCTGGTTTCGTTGCAGTATCACAGACCTGCTCCTACATCTTCTGTCAGAAGAGGAAAAATGTGAACAAAACAGTATATGCACCTCAAAAAAACCCACTTTTGCCTTTTCTTTCTGACATCATTACTATGACGAAAGGTCTGGTATCTTGCCGTAACGTTTGCTTTTAGCCACATATGTGCTCTTTATTCACAGTGTAGTAATACTTTCATTAACATAAGCCAGAGGGAGAGGGGATGAGAGGAAGAAGCCTGACATAAAGAAAATGGCAATATTTGAAGCTTCTTCAGGAAGAGTCGTAAGTCCCAGAGGAGGCAGTTTAATGAGCAGAGTCCGGAGGTGGATGTAGCTCTCCAGTCGGTCACCCTGACATCATCAATTGTTTCTCTATACTCTTCACACCATTCTCATGCCATAAAGGGGGGCTGAATGGTAGCAAGGACATTCCTGGATTCTGAATGGCTGCAGTATTAATGGTGGTGTGTGAATTATGCTTCTAAAGTATTAAAAGAAAGCTAAACAATAGCAACATCAAAATTTCACTTTGGTCCTCACTAGGTTTATCATACGTAGCTGAAACATCAGCCTTTCCCCACCTGAGATAATGGAGAAACTACTCATGGTGGAAAATCCATATGTGTAGAAGAACCCCCAATTACTTACTTCACCAGGAAATTCCAAAATTATATGCTGAACATAAACAACAGACCCAGACCTACATTCTGGATCTGGGGAAGAAAATCCTCTGCCTGTGGCCGACCCTTTTCTCTCTGGTGCCTGTGCTCTTTGCCTGAGGCCAGGCAGGTGCTGCTGCTGCTGTGACACTTCAGGCTATGCTGGTTTCCACGCAAAAGGCTGGCACATTTCTACAGAATTTAGTTTCCAACCTCTAGGTCCCTTCTGAGCAGGCACAGCCTGAGTGCTTCAGTCCTACACTTTTTTTTTCAGATTTTAAGAAATACCACAGTAATGACAAAGGCACTTCTAAAAAGCAGGGCAGCTTTGTATTGACCTCCAAACAAGGCAAAGGAGTAAATGCACCAGAGCTTTTCATTTGACAGTAAGATTTCTAATGTGGGCAGATATACACATTCTGCATCATCTTGTTCTCAGAAATGGGTGATATTTTAAGGTTTTGTTTTTTGTGTTTTGTTTGGTTTGTTTTTTTTTTTTAAATTAAGCAAAAGAGGCCTGAGGTAGACACCCGGCATGGAAAATTTCAGCCTGAATGACAGTTTAGCAAAGTTGCAAGAAACATTGGGAAAATAAAAAAAAAAAAAAAGGGGGGGGGGGAGAAAAGGCTCTTGTAATGGAAATGATTATGCAACCTTAACTGTGGGTGAAGGTATCTATCGCTGCCTAGGATGAGTACATTTGAGAGGCTACCTTTTCATATAAAAGCTGCGGAGCAGTAATAGGGCATTATTTGGCACTGCATTCTTGACTAGCTTTAGCAAACACAGAAGACCAAAGACTAGGAAAAACAAGGTAGATAAAAAGCAAAACAAAAACAAGACAAAGACCTACAGTAAGTTCAGAGAACACTTGTATTTTCCACACAAACCGTTTGACTGGACATTATAATTTCTGGAGCAGGGTGGGGCTATTTTTCTGCTTTTAGTGCAGAATGGTTATAAAAATGGAGTGACTGAGTTTCTAGGTCATAATGCAAGCTGTCATATATCCCTCTTTCTGCCTTTCAAAGTGTGATGACTCTCCAGTTTCACCGAAGTTTTACTGAACTCCTTTTAACTCTCTGGGAACGCTCTTCATCTGGGCTAAGTGCAATACCACTCAGGAGAGGTCAGGATCTAGTCCTACTTAGCACCCTCTTCACTGATAGTTTACAAAGAAAATCTGGAGTTTAAGTCACTTGATATGCACAGTCAATCACTCTCCATCCAAGTTGCCGTGACTGGATAATTAAACAGGACTGGAGATTAAAATGTACTTGAATTAAAAGGTTTGGACTCTTTGCTACAGTTTTGTCATTAAATGACTCATCTACCACTGATCAAGACATGCAATTAATATAATACTCTTCTTTTTCCTAAGAGATAAAAAAAAAAAAAGATGGATAATTGGTCACCCCAGACATGAGTGCTGCACTTAAAATATTTAAAATTATATAATTTCTGATGTGTGTGTGCCGCAGGCTTTGGATTTTTCTTTTTTTCCAGTTGCTATATATATATGTGATGGTTCTTTGTATTTCTGTTTTTTGTCTCACTCTCTCAAAATGTACCTCTCTTCAAGCTTCTCGTTCTAACAGAAATATTGACATGTTACAATGAATTAAATAATACGGTACCTTCTCACAAAGAAAACAAACATTTATGTGTCTCCTTAGAGCACATCCACTTCTGGAAGTTAGATGCTAATCAAGGCTTGAATTTGCTAATCTTACTTTAGCAAAACTTCTGTTCAACCTGCCTAGCTAGGTTTCCAGCCAAATTGTTTTGCAGGAGCCACAAATGAAGCGAAGGTCTGTACAAAGTCAGGAGGCAAAATTGCAGACTTTATTGTGGGCTGTGCTCCTGTGAGCTGGGAGGGCTGGGTGCTGCCCCAACCCTGGAGACTGGGTACCAAAGCAATACAAAGTCCACAGTGGATCATGAAAGGTGGGATTCAGGAAAGAGCAGGTCTCAGGTTGCATCACCATCAAGACTAACCTAGATAACTGAAGAGGGGTGGAAAAAATCCTCTTTCCTCTATGCCTGCCCAGGGAAAGATTAATTTCTTGTGCAACGTTCTTCTGTACCTGAGTGTTGGTCTGAAAGATCTTCCATATAGAGTAGAGAAGAAAGAGCACAGGTGTCATGGTTTAACCCCAAATGATAACCAGACCACGCAGCTTGCCGTGCCAAACACACACACCCACCCACCGCCGGTGGGGTGAGGAGGAGAATTGGATAGAGCGAGTGAGCTCACAGGTTGAGATAAAAACACTTTACCAGGACAGCAAAGAAAAAGATAAAAGTATATTAATTATAATAGTAATATATACGGATAATAGAATCTCTAAAACAATGATGCACAATTTCTCACCACCTGATGACCGTTACAGCCCATCCCGAGCAGCAGCCAGGGAGCAGGGATATTCCCCTGCAGCCATCCCAGAACAGCAAGTTCCAGAGAGAGCGCGAGGGAATAAAGAGCCGAATGAACAAGGAAATAGGCCTGAATGGAAACAAAACAAAACAAAACCAGAACCTAACAAAGAACTAGAAGACCAAGGGTGGCAATGGGTGACCCTCACTTATACTGGGCATCACGTCTATGGTACGGAATACTCTCTTTGGTCAGTTTGCATCAACTATCCTGGCTGTGCCCCTCCCAGGGGTTTGCACCTGCACATCAGCAAAGCTTGGGAAACTGCAAAATGTCCTTGATTGTTCAGCAGCAATGAACAACAGCAGTGTGCTGTCACCATTTTGTCACATATTAAATCCAAAACACAGTAGCTGCTGAAGACAAAGATAGCTCTTTCCTGGCTGAAACCAGGACAACAGGAAAGAAGGTGCTGTACGAAGATTTTGCTTGCATAGTATGTGTGTTCAGAAATAAGCTGTAGTGACTCTAAGAAGGCAGTGGTGCCACCTTGAAGAGGTATGGCCTGTGAAGGCCACACAGCTCTTGGGGAACTCTGCATCTGTGGCGGATACTGATGGAAGCTTGGCTTGTCAACTCCTAAATCAAAGCCATATATGCTGCGATTCAGTAGACCACTTCACCTGTGCTTAGATCTGACGTATTCCTAGATCTCTGTAAGGGAAAGCTTTTTCGGGCAGATTCTATTTTCTTGTCTCAAGGATTGTGAAAGATGTGCCCTTGGTTTAGTGGCCTCTGAGGACTTCTGCAAGGACGCAAAGTAACTGGAGGGTACCACTCTCCCTTCCATGTCCTGGTTTTCTTTAGGAAGGGGGAGTACCTAGGATGCTTGTACAGGCACAGCCACCGGTGCTCTGGCTCCATTTGCCCTGGGACTAGTTCATCTCTTGGGTGTACCTCTTGCATTACTGGCACGGCTGCCATCAGCGAGCTGCGAGGCATCAGTGCGTATGCTCCAGCATTCACTGGCGCCCGCCTTGCAGCGACGAAGCACAGCCAAAGGACTGTGCATTCAGCACAACTCATCTGCATGTCGGGAAATCTAAGATTGCCTCTGGCTTTTTAACCATCCTTGCCAGGACTCTCCTTTCTGCACTGCTGCCCAGTTTGGCCACGGCTCTTGAAAACATACCACTTCTTTATTCTTCATGAAAATAAGCAAGCTTTTGAACTTTGGTATGTTAATCCTAAAAGACAAAAGAAGATACAGGCCCAACCACCTGAAGAAATGTAAGCCACAGCCTGTCACGCAGATCAGTAAGAGTTTAGGTGCCTGTATTCCTTCTTGGACTTGGCCATTTGCCTGACAGCGCTTACCATCAGACTTCTAGTTTTTCACCAACTGTTTCCTGATGCTCACAGTGAAAGCAAACTCCCACAGACTTCCACAAGGGTTCTGCCAGCGTAAGGCCATACTTTTTCAGAGCAATCTTCAAGCAATGGTGAGAAGAGATTTGGTAGAAAGCCTAGGCTGGGGAATTTCTTCCTTGAATAATTAGATAATTTGCAATAGCATTCTTAGTGGTGTTATTAAAATACCATGACTCAGATATAGCTGTGAGAATGTTAAGGACCTGATTTATTTTTCTGTTAGTAGAGTTGATTTGTGTGCTTGGGATTTTCTCTTTGCAGGGTCAGAACAATTCAGAGTCTTTATCACCACCTCTTGCCTCTAGCCAGGTTCACTTTTTGCTCTCCACAGCAGTGGAAAAGTTTTACATCAACGCACAATATATTGAAATTGAGAAGGAAAGCATACTGGATTTTCTTTCTTTTCAGAATCTTAGCTAAACTACAGTGAAGTTTTGACCTGTATTTTGGATAGTTCTGTAAACAAATGGGTGGACACATGCATGATCTTAGCAAACAGCTGTTTTAAATATATTTTGGGCCTCAATGTGACATTGTGGGGTGCTGACTAACTTGTCAAAAAACGAATTACCTGAATCAGCACTCATTTGCAAATTCAGAACCTGAGACCTGATCCTTAAGGGCTCTCTTTCATTGGTGAGCATGCAATTTATCTTTTTTACACTGACACAAATTTTCCTGTATCAAATAACGCATTTTATCTCAGAAGACATATTAGGTCAATGGTTTGGGCTGATGAAAGATTAAAATAGTAACATGTTCTAACTAAAATAGTGTAGACCTGAAAAAGCTTGGTATGGAGGAAAAAACAACCAAAACCCAATCACACCTAGACAAAAGATCACCCTAGCTCTAACAGCTTAACTCCTTTTTTCCATAGGATAAAATGTGATTCTCCTCTGTCCCACTGGCAGAGAAAAAAGAAGGTGATTCTGGCTGATTGGCAGTATTCTGGCCAACCACAGGAGAACATCATTTGAACCTTTCACAATTCAAATGCCAGAAAAACATGACAATACCATTAAGCCTTATGAATGAGGAGCCAGTGAGATTTCAGGGAATATGGCATGGGTGCTTCCTTCTCTTCCTCCAGTTTCATGCCATTTCTCTGCCTTCTGAAGATCAAGCTGCCCCATCCTTTAGTGAGCCTGCTGCCCTTCCTAGTCTTCTGCAATCACCTGCCATGACACGCATATAGCCGCTCGCTGCACCACCTTCTGTGTTAATAGAGCCAACAGTAGTTAACCCAGCAGTGACATTTCTGGACCAGCTCCATTCGATACCACTAATGCTGCTTCCCAGCCTGAACAAGAGTTGGCACTCTGCCCACGCTGAGTGCCAGCCATTTGAGCGTACCCTCTGTGGCCAAAACTCACAGAAAACTGATAGAAGTGCTGAAGTCCCCACTGCTGCTTGCACAGCGACCTGTGCAACACCAGACAGAGCTGGGGCGAAGAGGGATTGTCTTGCAAACACTCAGATTCCTTTACCTTCTCCTTTGCCCCTTCCCCAAACCCATCCACCCACCACTGAAGGTCCATTTCCCCAGTTCACTCTCCCAGTCACTCTTCATCAGCTCCGTATACCTTCAAGCAGATCTCAGTTGCTTCTAGTGCTCTAGTGCTGGGTCACTGCTTGCGCACC